>APFE031487002.1:18952-29971 GCA_000404065.3 Pinus taeda
AAAGCCCTTTTACTATTTCCAATTGTTGTGGTGTTGCTCTAAAGAAGGTGTTGCTCTTTGTATCCTCATAATGTGCTATCATTTCCTTTGTGAAAATTGACCACCTAACAAGTTTTTTACGAGAACAAAGCCCTTTATACCATAAAAATGGATCCAGTTCTAAATATGAAGATGTAATACATACCTTTTGTAATAGTGGCACACCATGTAGATCAAAATATTGCTCCATCTAATGTATCCAATTTACTGGATCCTTGCCATCAAACTTCCTCATCTTGCTTTTTCTTGTTTTAGGAGCTCGATATTGAAATGTTTGTAACTCTGTACTTTTATATCTTTAAGTTCTAAAACTACGACCTGTAGTAGTCCTCTGAGTCCTCTTTCCAATGCGACCAGTCTGACCCCAATTGGATTCTCCAATGAAGAGTTATGCCAAATCTCCCACAGTGACCTGATTATAGACTAATTTAGTAGAGTGAACTTGCACGACGTGCCACATGTCCCTGTTTTGACCTTTGGCTCTAAAAAATATATACAAGAAACAACAGTCTGTCCTCTTTCTGTACCTTCTTACAAAATTTGGACTTGAGATTCAGCGCAATGTCTTCTCAAATGGGTGTTTTTTTTTAGCTTCTAAAACGTCGCAGAAACAAAATTATAGCAAAAATGTCACGATGATCTATTTGGAGTAGCGAAACCCTAGAATCCAAAGCTCTAATACCAAATGTTATGAAACCATCTCACAAAAAGATAGGAAAGAGAGATCAATGCCTTAGAATCCAGCCTCTTCGAGGGGAAAACCTTCTTTACATTACACAAATGAACAATTCTTGGATGATTCAAATTAAAAGACCTCCTCTCTATATATAGGAGTCTAAGGGGTCATAACATAATCAAAGCCTACATAACAATAATAATGCAAGGGCACAATTAATAATAATAGTGGGCTTCTATGGGGCACAATAGTAACAATATGGGCACTACATGGGTACATCAATATAATAAGTGGGTTGTACTAATAACAATAAGGGGCTACTCTAGTAGTATAGGGGCCTAACAGTAAAGATATATTTAGTGATGATGGTCTTTTTATGATAAGTACAGATTTATTTTTACCATGAATTAAGTTTCACAGGGATTAAATTTTTTGATGCACAAATCTAATTTACAGTGTAAAATTTAAAAAAGTGTTTACACATCAAGAGATTTGTTTCCTATGTATACTAATATAATGGATTTATCATTGGTTCTTTTTCCCTTTAGAAACTTAGATTATGTAAACTACATAATGTAAGTTTACAATCCCAACAAATTTCTATTAGATTTTAGACAAAGTCAACCAAAAGATATATGTAAGACAAAAATATAAAATAGTGAGAGTACCTAAACTATTTTAACGCATAACAATGTATTTTTTTTCAATTATTATATTATATATATATAATATAATTGTAATATTTACTTTTAAATGAGAATCAAAATATTTTATTATTTTATTCAAAATAAGGATTGAATCTTTTTTTCTTGGATCACATTATCTCCATTAAAATGTTTGTTTTGTAATAAATATATTTCTAAATACATATGAATGTTACTTAACTTTGCATATTGAAATTTCCTTCTTATTATTCCTTTTAGGAAGTAATTGAATTTCTTTACCTTCAATCACTTTGAATTTCCCTTCAATCACTTTAAATTTCCCCGCAGATTTGAATATTTTATTATTTTCAATATTAAAATCTTATTTCTTAACTTCCTTTTTCTATATATACATATATGCAAAATTGATATTGAAATAACTTAGTTAATATACATATTCAAATAATTTATTCATGTTCTATAATGTTTTGAATGAAAGAGGGTGAAATCTAGGTTTTTTATATATTATCTCTTTTAAAAAGTTATATAAAGTTATGTGATTAATATTTGTATTTATGATTGGGAGTATTTCGTTCTTTTTTTTTTAATTACAATTAACCCACGTATGCATTTTTTTATTTTATTATTATAGTAATATTCTTTTGTTTAGAGAATATTCTATTTATTTTATAAAGACAATGTGCACTTTATGTTGAGCGATAGATTGATTCACACATCCCCTATAGTGGGCTATAAAGGGCCTTCTTGACAATATGGTGCATGTTTTCTTTATATTTTGTTTTTTATTATTGATGTATTCTTTAGAGAATATTTTATTCTATTTTTTAAACCGGGCACTCGTCAACTATATGTTGAGCATACATCTGCCTCATAGTGGACTATACAATACCCCTCTGGACACAATGATTGATGAATATTTCTCTTTATAACTTTGATGCTAATATAATGTATACAATTAAATGGACTCAAGTTGAGGATCATAATATGTTGCAACATGATTTTTTATTGGCTGCTAAGCTATATGAGTCCTAAGGTGACTAGCACACCTAACCTGTGGCTTGATTAGCCCCAAGACAGGGATATATAAACTTTCAATAAAAAAAGCCTTGAGATCACACTCAACTTGGGTCACACTAATCCTTAAGATAACTGGATATTTTCCCAAAAAGTTTCGAACCATTGGTTTTTACACCATGAAATCTCTTAGGTGAACACCCTATCACAATCTTCTCTACACATCAGGAGACAAATACAACATAATTATTTATAATAACCATTATATAAAAATTAAAAATTATTTTTCCTTAAATATATTGGATGACAATGAGTTGTTGGGTTTGTAATGGTAATATAGCATGGTTGTGTGAATAATTTATTATTAGTTATTGGTTTCAATTAATCTATATTCAATTGATAATTTTTTTTATAAGTAGATATTAGCACTATTAGTACCGTGAAAATCTTTACTTATCTATGCGTTAATGTTATATTCTAAAATACGTGAAAAGTATTAAAAGTTATAAGATTATGGGACACTAGTTCATATAAACATAATTAAATTTCAGGATGGATAGTTGCAACCATGCCCAAAGGTTATAAGTCTTCGATATAATAGGTTTACAAGTCTTCGATATAATAGGTTTACAAGGCAGCATCTCCCCTTGATGATTGAGGATAAAAAAATGATGTGAATGGTGCCACTTGCTCTAGAAATATTATACACTAATCGTTTAATTGTCATTGATGAATGTAATGCGTTTTGAGCTATGCCAATTGTCCCTTCAATACAATGGTTCTGGTTGAGTATGTTAATTGAATTATCCATACCCTCGTTAGACTTGGTCATTTCAACCTTGCTCTAGATCCTTTGGTCAAGATCAGCCTCTGTAGATATTGGGTTTTGAGGCTGAAAGGGACACTTACATATTTCGTTTCAAATGATTTTCGACCGTATTGGTTGAAACCACAAGCGTTACCCTTAAGGTGATTTCAAAGCTTGGATTATTCATTCATACCGAACCTCCTTCACTAATTTCACAAGTATTATAACGTTGATAATTGAATTATCCATACCCTCGTTAGACTTGGTCATTTCAACCTTGCTCTAATCCTTTGGTCAAGATCAGCCTGTGTAGATATTGGGTTTTGAGGCTGAAAGGGACACTTACATATTTCGTTTCAAATGGCTTTCGACCGTATTGGCTGAAACCACAATCATTACCCTTAAGGTGATTTCAAATCTTGGATTATTTCATTCATACCAAACCTCCTTCACTAATTTCATAAGTATTATAACGGTTATAGTTGGATTCAAGCTCGTTTGGATACATTAGAGGTTATATTATTATATTCGTCTGGCGTCAAACGCATTTCATGTTGTGTTATGCTTATGTTTGTAGAATTTTTGTGGAATTATTGTGAAGGGAAAAAAGATATGCAGCTAACACCAAAAAAACAATGTTGATGGCAAGGTAAACTCTATTAATAGAAAGAAAGCAAAATACAATATGAATTCTTTTTTCACATGGCATTAAATATTAATGTATATCTTGGGTGATTAACATTCACCAATGTTTAGTTTGTAGTATTTTTGGTATCAACCGATATCATGTATTTGAAAGTTACCTTTCCCATGATCTATGGTTAAACAATGTTGTCCCTTTCGTTATTTATATGTGTTGTTGGGCTATTATATTTGATGCCATTTCACTATGATCCTGATCTCTAGATGAATCCATGTCCTCGGTCCTATGGATTGTCCTTTAAATATTATGAATAAAATTATAATATAGAAAATGATGGAAGGTTCTTTGCATTTTGAATTCCATGCATATACTTAAACCCTAAGCCTTTTTTCAAGTCTCTAATACCATGCATTCATAAATAATGGTTTTGGATTTGTTCATTAGTGTTAATAATGATTAATTTTATTATTATAGGTCAACATTTATATTTATTTCGAAATACTATTTTAAGGATGCACATCACTTAAATGTCAAAGATCAATATTATATGTACATGAAAAAAATCAAAATTAAAAATAAATGTTTAAACTATCTCGTCAACAAAATAACATATTTATTAATCCTAGAATACTACATGACCCAAGAGAGTAATGACCATCATTCCCCAATATAGTATGTTGAGCTAGTCGAGTATGTTGTTTATGCTTCCTTGGACATTGAAAAAAGTGACTATATAGACACTGCAAATATTTATATATCCAATTGACTTAAATGATTTCAAATAAATTAAGTACAAGTCCAATGTCTAATACATTAATACCAAAGGCCATGTACATAGTTATAACATAAGTAAATAAGGACTATATCTAACAAAGAAGGAAAAGAGAATGGATAAATTACGCAATAGTGAGGGAAGAAAACATGACTTATCAAATGTCCACATCTATTAGTGTCAATTGAGCATAAGTCATTGACCATAATTATGAACATTAAAAATAGGGGATGAATATTCTCCCCACCAACACTCCAATTAGTAAAAACAAGAGCCCCAAACACTCCATAAATAACATATGTCATCTTCTCTTCCTATTTCTTTCTCATGGATGTCAATCTCTAGGGAAAAAGTCCTATGATCAACATTCTCCTAAAAAACAATTCCTTCACTGCCCTCGAATATCCCTTAAATAGTTATTATTCAATCCTCTCAATGAATTTTTTTTCAACTGTCACTCAATCAATTATCTCTTATCTTTACTTGAGCATGGCTGTTTAGTTACGATTTTCTTATTTGGTTTTTCCTCAAATTCCACTTTATTTAGTTTTGGTTATTATTTTAATTTTAACTTTTTAATATATATATTAGTTAAATATTATTATTCATCAGTAACAATAAAAAATTATTTTATTTAGATATGATGCATGGTATTACATACTCCCCCTTCAAAAAGACATGACCTCGAAGATAAGTTTAATTGCACTACTTGTAGTTTTTATTTCCTTCTGCTATATTACATACAAACACCATCTACAAAAATACATATAAGGTCCACCAAACTAACTATAGAAAAAATTGAAATTTCGCATTAAAACACTAGGAATGTGCAAGTAAAAATTTATCAATCTTACCAAAGTTCAACATTAATATTAAAGTGTACTAGCTTATTTGAGGCCCAAGGTCACATCTACCATGGTATTTATCCAGTTTTTATATCAACGCATGTACCATGACCTATGAAACTCTAAAATTAAGCTTAACAAGAAACAAGAAACTCAAACGTAAGAAATAAAAATACAATTCAAAACTCCCATTTGTCATGATGTTGTACACCACACCTCTATTATTAGGCAATATAACCTCCTCAAGATAGTACTATATCCCATTTGGTATTAGTTAATGTTAAGAAATAATTTTCATATGTTTATTGATTGAGTTTATTCCCAATCGTTATCACGTTACTTTGTATAAATTCTCCATTGTATTTATGGGATCGCAAAGGATCACTGAATAAATATCCTCTCTTAATACATTCATTGGTTCCCCATAAATCACCACCTCACAACATGCAACAAACAAATTATTTATAAAAGTAAGATTATCATATTATATAAATAACAACATTAACTATCACATTCCATTATCAAAACACCACACATTACGACATCATTGTCATCATAACATATTGTATAATAAAACACCACATGCTAGTACATGCCATCATAAGAACATCTCATTATCAAATAGCATCATCAAGAATTTGACACAACTACAACATACCAAGAAATTATAAAATATAATCATAAAATAATACCATATCGTCATTCCTCATGATATATCTAAATGTAATAATTGTGTGTAATCATAAGGATGCAACAACATAAATAGAAAGGAAGCACATATACTCATAAAAATGCATAGCACCATAAATATGATAATCATTTCAACACAAGAAAAATAAACATAAACACTTCTATCATGATCAATAAGTAGAATCAAAGCATGTAGATAAACATATAACAATGATTATAGATATTAAATGTAACTCAAAAAATGCCATAAAAACTACATTAGTAAATGAATCTTCTTTTGTTAGATTTATTCATGCTAGCTAAATCTCAAAAGTCATCGTGAAATTCCTTCATGAAACACTCTCAGCATCACATGTCAAGGTATTAGTCATCGATCAAGGTACTAGCCATCCTTTGATTATAATTTCGTAACTTACACTAAAACTAATGATATTTAATGGATGTATGATGGTTGAATCAAATTATTGCATTTTAAGATATTTACCCCATTCAAATATAATGTTAAACATTGAAATAATCCCATCGTCGAAAGCCACAATAATCTTGGCAAATACCCTTACTTATGTAATGAAATTCAACAAGAAGCTATTAGCATTAATAGTATGTAACTCCATATACTCATAAAAATGCATAACACCATAAATATGTTAATCATTTCAACACTAGAAAAATAAACATGAACACGTCTATCATGACTAATGTGTAGAATCAAAGCATGTAGATAAACATATAACAATTATTATAAATATCACATGTAATGCAAGAAATGCCATAAAAATTACATTCAGTAAATCAATCTTCTTTTGTTAGATTTATTCATTCTAGCTAAATCTCAAAATTCATGGTGAAATGCCTTCATCAAACACTTTGAGCATCACATGTCAAGGTACTAGCCATCCTTTGATTATAATTTCATAACTTACACTAATACTAATGATAGTTTATGAATGTATGATGCTTGAATAAAATTAGATCATTTTAACATATTTACCCCCAATTCAGATATAATTTCATAAATTACACTAAAACTAATGATAGTTTATGAATGTATGATGCTTGAATCAAATTAAATCATTTTAACATATTTACCCCAATTTAGATAGGAATGTTAAATGTCGAAATAAGTCCCATCATTGAAAGCCACAATAGCCACAATAATCTAGGCAAATACCCTTGCCTATGTAGTGAAATACAAGAAAAAGTTATTAGCATTAGTAATATGCCATAAATAATAAAAAATCGAAATAAGTTTTCCAGATTTGTTATGTCCATATTAAGTGCATCTATGGGTAAATCATCCTCTTCTTGTGCTATCCTATAGTGATATTTTTCTTTTGGATCATCCCATAATATTCCATTATAACCTCACATCCCTAGATTAACCCATTCAAGGAGTACCATATCCAAAAGGAAACCAAACCGGCCTCATTGAAGCTCCCTAGATTAACCCATTCAAGGAGTACCATATCCAAAAGGAAACCAAACCGGCCTCATTGAAGCTTTCTCGTGCTCTATCCACTTGTACCAATGAAATATTTAGCTTTATTATTTTATTCTTATAAGATTATAGATTCACCATTGGAATGCCCCATTTTAATTCCATACCTTATAGTTTTAACCTTACCAGCGTTGATAACAATATCTATATTTAGATATTTATAACTAAAAAATGTCATGCCCATTACTCAACACAAACATTCTACTTCCCCGTCATCAGACAAAGTGACCCACAAACTCACTTACTTGATCTGTAATAATTCCGCGCACTCAATCAAATTTAAATAAGAAAAAAAAAAATATTATTCACGCAAATTCAACTTATTATTATGATTTAATTCCCAGCGTGTTTTCATTACTATGCATGCTATTCGATTTTAATTGTCGCACCATGACAATTCTAAAATCTTCCATTCTTCTTCTTGATTCTGTATCTGTGATTGAAATTTTTCTTTTATATTCAAAACATTTATTTACTTTCCATGTTTCTACCAAATTTTATCTTTGTTTACTTGACTAATTGCATCCATAACTAAAAGACATATTTCCCTATGATTTAGTAACATAGTGCTTCAAAACAATTAGGTTTCTTAAATTTCAACCATATATAAGTTTTTGAAAATTCTATATTGATCATTATTTGTCAAAGATAATATTTGAACAACTTGTTTGTGTCTCTTGCATCATTGTTACGTTGTTTCACACATGCTCACTATTTGGAGCACGAGGAGGCCAATATCAATCCATCCATTTCAAGTATTTCATCCATTTAGCAAGTATTTCATCCATTTCCTCATATTTACGAAGAAATACGGGTCAAAGATCATAAGAATCATATTTACGAAATACGGGTCAAAGATCATAAAAATGCTATGAATACGGGTCAAAGATCATAAAAATGGGTCGGGCGACTGGACTTTGACCTTTAAATGCCGGACTTATGGGGTCTCTCTCTTGCAATTATCTTATGGCAGCTTCAACTTTTAACAAGCATTGAACCTTTCCTCGTTAGTGATAGCATATAAAGAACCAGGTCCAGTTTCTCCTGCCTATTTTATTACATCTTTACTACCTCAGATTGTGTTTGTTAATGTACGTCATGAAATTACCATAATAAATAAGTCAACTCCTTTGGCAAACTTCAAAGAACGAAGCGTGAGAACTGGCCTAGATATCCAAGCACTTGAAGCATAATGTATAGAGAGATGTATAATTCTTTAATTTTTCAATAATTGCAAGCCATCACTGGAAAGATGTAAATAAATTTTAAGATTATCTGGATCTTAGGTACTAAGCTTTCTTTTACAGATATCAACATATCCACTTTTTCAGATCTTTGGATCCTTACTCTCTTAGTTGTATGATGAGTTCTTCATAAAAATGCTATGTAGCTAGTATTTTCACTCAATTATGTCTTTCGTCATGCCTATCCTTCCCTAGTTAATGGTTATGCATATTTACATTATTACATTACAAAATGTACATCCATAAATCATTAAGTGAACTTCTAAATCATCTCACCTTCTTAGTTTGCAATTCGTCATTTTTAATCAAACATTAAGATATCACTCTGATTTTGTTTTAGTTTGCAATTCGTCATTTTTAATCAAACATTAAGATATCACTCTGATTTTGTTTTATATCATTCTTCCACGTTGGTTGGGTTAGAATGAATACAATAACCTATGGTTATTATAAAAAAATTATAGTTACTATTTACCTTTCTCCAAAACATAATTTATGTAATGTTTTATGCATTATGTACACATTACTGGTGGTTGAATATTGATAATTTAAAAACGTTACACCTTACTGTTAAAACCTTGTCTATATATATTTATATTTCTATCTTGTCATTATAATAATTTAACTATCGTTCCAGGTGGAATTAGATATCATATTTATGTTAGTACACATTATCTAAAGTGTTGACTTCATTTGAGGTGTATTATAGGGAATTGTGCCAGTATGCTCTTAAATACATCAATTATTTTCCCACTCATTTATTAAAGGACTGATATCGTCTTTTCTTCATGAGGTTATATGGTTCAGATTATAATTTTTAGCTAATTATATAGTAATTCCTACCTGTTGAGACTTTCCTAATGTCAATATCTAATCTCTAAAGTCCATAACGTAGAGGAAAAATGGAACTCATAAGAAATATTTTGAGTGTTATCTTGCACACATTTCCTCCTCATTAAGTTATCTGAATTATTTTCCTATAAGGTGTGAATAAAGCATACCATCACACGAGTCATACCAGTTATAAAATAAAGCATACCATCACACGAGTCATACCAGTTATAAAATTCTTATTGCTTTGGAGGGTTGATTTTATTCCATGTAATGAATTTTATTTCAGTTATAAAATTATTATTCTTTTAGAGGGTTGATTTTATTCCAAGTAATGAATTTTATTTCATTGAAGTTAATGTATCAGTTTGTCTATCAATATCTTTCAAGGTTATGTTGTGAATAAGACTTTTTTTAATAACCTTATTCTTTGTCTATCACACATATAGGAAGAATATTCACGCCCATTTTCCATGGCATAAGCAACATGTCTATTTATATAGGTTCTTCTATAATACCCTTTTTATATTGTGCTTAAGAATATTTAAGTCCATTTTTTGAGTTTTGTGATTGTATATTCAAGTTATTAACTCATGGAATATATTTTATAGCTCATACTGATATTAAGACATATCGATGGATGCAAATAATTTATCTCAATTTTTCCAACTATATTAAAGATGAATGAGGGGAAGAGGAAGAATAAATACATGTAAACCACAAAGGTCCAAGGAAATAAGTATAAAATCCCCCTCCCTCATGTATCACTTGTTTAATGCACTCTACAGAGCGCTTTTGAACATTCCTATATTCACTAGTGCATGCACTAGGTAATATGTACGAAAAGGAAAGTGGTCATAGGGATGTCGTCAATGGCTTTGGAAACCTACTACATTGTTCGATGGGTGGTTTGAATAATGGGAAAATTCAATTGATATTTTATAACTGTAAAATGGAATTTTATTTTTTTATCGCTAGAATTAAGCAAATCCTAAAATACCTTTTTTCGTAGGATAACTCTATAAATTGGTCTCGTGGGCCAAGGTGTGTGAATCCTACACTTAAGAAAATAGAATATGATGGAATATGATTAGGGATATTGTTTCCACTAACATTAATAGTTCATTTAAATGATAAAATGAAACTAGATAAATATTGATAAAGAAATTTATAATTGAATAATTATATTTAGAAAACCAAACATATCCAAAATAGTTAAATATTAGAGAATTATATAAAAAGTAACATTTGTGCATATTTATGATACTAGTTAATATATAAAATAAATGTTAAT
>APFE031487002.1:29991-75238 GCA_000404065.3 Pinus taeda
ATTCATATAAAAACACCCTTCGGAGTTGGTGAGTTGATCATATTATTTTTATTCCCAAGGTCTCTAGTGCAATGTTAGCCAAGTATTTATTCATTATTTATTAAGCTACTTGAGAAAGTTGATCTATCTTTTAGCACCATGGACCTTACCCATTCTCATGTTCTTCGTGATTGGAGAGAGTTTAATAGGAATGCTATTTAACAAACCTTCAAACTTTAAGGGATCCACATGTGCTACATATTTTTAGATATTTGGCATCCCTACTTATAAGTTTAGATCACCTCTTAACACCACTAAGCCATTTGAAAAACAATATCTTTGAACGAATTCTTTCTAATACTCTTGCCTTTCTACTTGGGGTACATACTTGTTTAGTAAAGTGTTTTTTTGGCAAGTTACAAGGACTGGAAAGAAGTCCCTAGTCTTATGTAAAATGCAAACAATTAGATAGAGAGAAAGATTATAATTTTTCATCCATCAATGTTTTTCCTATATTTTCAAAAAGAATTAATAAATATAAACCTCATCCCTTTAGAAGTTTAAATAGGTCCTTTACCACCTTGTCCCCATCAATCACTAGTTATTGTAGAAAAATGAGAGAATTTTTGTGACTATCAAATAATCTTAAGATAATGAGTATCACATAGCAACATGTATTTTATATTTCTATTTAACATGCCCAATTAGTGATAATTCTTTACCAAAATTCTGCCCATTCCCATGTAGCCAAATTCCTTCTCGAGGTTTTCTACATCATGTGAGAATCCAAGGGAATCTCTAATTTTATTGAAGGCTTTCTTGAGCTAGAAGATTAGTGTAATACCCGTGGTGAAATTCATTTTTCAAAAAATATTATTTTATAATTACTTGTAAATAGTGAAGTGGAAATGTTGGTTGTGGGGCTAATATTAATATGATTGACTTATGAAAATGAATTGTATAGTAGTAAAAAAATGTTTCTTTTCTAATGGAAATGATATGGGAAACAATACATGAATATTTTGGGCTTCTTTTCTATCCAAGAAATTTTTCGATGGTAAAGTCCAAATTGTGGAAAAAAAAGAGGAAATTGGTATAGGTCACAATTGTCCCAAATTTTCAGAAAATTCCTAGGAGAAAAACTGCCATTGAAAAACAACATAACTAGAGATAAATGTTATCCTATGTGGAAAGATAAGTATAGCTAGAGATAAATGTTATGTTGGGAGAAACCATAAGAATACACATAGATAGAGAGAAATGCATGTTGATTAAGGAAAAAAGAATTATTATTCTTAGTTTGAAAAAGAGAAAAAGCCACAATAAAGAAAAAGGTGCACAAACTTTAAAAGATGGACATTGCTAGTAAAATTTGTTGGGAAAGAAAACAATAAATACCATGAAGTGAGAATATTTTTGGGACTCTTAAGAAAATATAAAGGAATAAAGAATCATGAGCTCAGGCGAGCTTCTAGGAGTGCAACTCATTGGTTGGGTTGAGTGTGGTTTTCCCTATACTATTTCCATGAGTTTTTTCTATCTAGATAAATAGCTTACTATGTTTCAACATAAATGTTATTCTTCGTCTTAGTAGGAAAATGATTAATGAAAAAATGTTTGGACATATATGTAGATTTCATTTATAAATTAGTGTGTTTCTCTTATAATTTTTAGGAGGACAAGGAGGTAAATTTACTGTAAATACTCATTATAGAAGTTAGTACTCTAAACTACAATGTAGTGGAAAGTATACAATATATTGTAACAAATTTTATTGCATGGAGGTTAAGGAAGGGATATATTTTAGTATTCAATAGAGTATAAAATGCATGTAGTGTTTATGTGGAGTTAAATATAGTTTTAACACTATGGGTATGATATCCTGTTAGAACACAGTAATGGTAAATTAAATCCTTCAAAAGGTAGGAATGGGTGGGTTATCATAAGACAAAATAATTAGGTACCACTTGCCTATAGATTAATGTTGAACCAACTAGGAAACATGGAATAGAAAATTGAAAGGTAAATTCCATATTACGAAATTCTATGTGTGTTGACATAGGAATTACATTGGAAAATCATTCATGTAAATTATGTATTCACTATTAAAATTGTACATAAATACAACGTTAGTTGACCTCGAGATTGTAAATATTGTCAATTAGAAAATGTCACAATACCTATAACATATATGATTATTATCATTTTACTTTGGGAAGCTCTATTTTTAAAATATCTATGCTTGGGCTCAGATGGAAGTCTATAAAATTAAAATATTATGGGATTTCAACCTGTAGTCAAATACGAGTAGCTAGGTAAATAAGAGAGTTCTTATGGCTCTTGAATATAAATATATATTTTATAGTTATATCAGAATTGTATTACTGAGATGAGATAAAAAAATAAATAAATTTATATATATAGTATATATATTATATATATATATATATATATTATAAACCATATGAGTTAGAGTCAAATAAAAAAATTGTATAATGCTACTCAAATATAGGATGTTCCAGTGGTTACCTATGCAAAGATATGAACTATGCACAATATAAGAGAACTGTGTAATCAAAATGGATATATGGTAAGTATAAAATATGAAAGTTTTGTACTAAATAAAAAGAAAGAAGTTGAGTGCAACCCATGAAAATTAAAATGGATTATAAAAATGACATGCACACATTAGTTCGAACAACGCCGCAAGTCGAAGAACGCGACCCCCGCGCGCCGCCGCCCACCCCTCCCCAAACACACTATATATATCAGGTATGGGACAACATGTTTTTCTCCAAGATTCTACTAAGGAACCTTACCAAGTGTAAAAAAAATGAGCATGTAAAAAGAAAGTATATACTATCGAGAACTGCTTAATTCACAATGCAAATGATAACTTTTATTGTATTCAAATTTTGGAAATTCAAACTCTAAGTACATTAATAGTGCTAATATCCAAAATTCCTAAATGATTAACATAGGCATAGTAAAAAATTACAAGGAAAAAAATTTATAGGAGAAGAGATAAAATAATATCAACACTTAGGTAGCAGGCAACCAAGGCTACTCAAGAACTAAGTGTATAAAAATCATGTCTCATTGAAACAAGGAGGTCACAACTTTTGTTACTGTCATCCAAATCTCTTCATGCATTTCTAGCTGTTGATAATAGAATCGAGTGGCACCATAGATCTCTTACTAGGACAAAAATATATATAACTAAAAAACTTTGTCGAGCATCCTTGAGGCTTGGTTCATATGACACACCTATTAAAGACCAAGACATAGTGATATAGGTTGGAACATTATATTTTTTCTCATCCATATTGATGCTTTCAGAGTGGAAAAAGTGGAGGAATTAACTCAATGAACCATTTTTACTAGCAGAACCCACTTTGGAAAAATAGGGTCTAAAGCCCTTTAGGGGCATTTTGAGGCATCAAATGACATTTTTTGGTGGTAAAATTTTTCCTCTATAGTTTATCATCTAGTTTCACTATTCCATACAGAAATACCTTTGTAATGACACAAGAATCATGTCAATCAGACTCTATATTCAAGTTGATTGTCCTTTTTTTAGCACCATACTTATGATTATGATGAAGAAGGATCTAGAAGATTCTATATTGTCACTATGGTTAATATCTTAGGTAGTCAAACCTAACCACTAGTAGGGTACGAGTCTATGCTATACGAGGCCACTATGAGGAAAAGAGGTTCCTTTCTTTTGAGTGTGTTTGTTCCATACATGAGAAAAAATAAATGAGACGGATAAGATATAGAACACACATAGTAGATTTGTCCCGTGTAGTAACCCATGGGCCACAAACCATACTTATTTTTACTTGCAACCATTTTATATTCATAGAATGAGAGAAACGTGGCCTCATCTTCCAGCTAGGTTTTTCTGCCAAAAGGGTTTCCAAGATCATATCTCATGTAAAATTTGTTTGTGAGTTTTTATTTCACTATTCTCTATTTTCTACATAATTTTAATTCACATGCATATTTTATTAACAATATTATATAAAACTAAAATAGTGTAAATTTCGGTTTTTATATATAATTTTACTAGATCATTTATAACAAATTTTACAACTAAATATCCACGATATTTTATGATCACATATGTTGTTTTATGTACTTATATGAAAAAAATATAAAGTTAAGAAAGGTGTTCATATATAGTGAATAATTAATGGAACTAATAGGGCAATTTACCTGTAGATTCTTCCCATAAAATATCCTCAACCCAATAGAAGGGAAAGGGTACTAATAACTTTATGCATTTCAAGCAATACGAAAATGTAAAATGAAGAAAATTGAAACCTTGAGTGCATTGATAGCTAGAGATGTCTATGTTGGATCTAGTAATAAAAAAGCCTTAGAAATAACTATATAAGACTCATACCTCTTTAGGGAGTGTTGAGGCCATCGCTAGCCTATAGGACTAACCTGTTGGGATATCACCATATGTAATTCAATGTATTCAAAGAAAATTCACAGGGAAACATTAGATGAATACACCTAAAATAGAACCTTGAGAGGAGGGACAACAAAAATTATAAAAAAACAAGGAGCCATTGCCGTGGCGGTAGTCCCTGCCGGGGTCTGCAGGGAATTGCAGAACTTGGAAAAGTTGGCCTGGCGGAAATTGTCCCAAGTCTAGAGAGGATGGGAGGCAGAGGTCAAGGAATAAATGGACTAAACCACAAATAAACATTCTTGTCCCAAGTCTCGAGAGGATGGGAGGTAGAGGTCAAGGAATAAATGGACTGAACCACAAATAAATATTCTGTTCAGTCTTGGCTGAAAAATTAATTGCCTAGACTGAAAAATACCTTTAAATCTTAAAACCAATAATTATCCTTTCACAGTGGATGCAAATATTACATAGTAACAAAATAGCTATACCATTTGCATCCATCTGTCCAGGGATGAAAAGAACCATTATGAACTTAAAGAAGCTTTATTTGAATGAAAATGCTAAATAGAAATGCACAAAATCATTTAGGAACAAGGTTTGGAGATACAAAGTGATGGAATTCAGCCCTTTCAATAATGCTCAACCACAAATAAACATTTTGTTCAATCTTGACTGAAAAATTAATTGCCTATACTGAAAAATATCTTTAAATCTTAAAACCAATAATTCATATAAATCGATCTTTAAACCTTAAAACTAGTAATTCATATAAGTCGCTCAATGCAGGCAGGAACTCTCATCCGTAAATCACTTCACAGTGGATGCAAATGTTACATAGTAACAAAATAGACATGAACCCTGGTCAGGTCAAAGCCAGAACCCTGAACTTGTGACTACTATTCTGACCTTGGGAAAATACATTTATATACAGCGTTACGCCCACAGTTTTCTCTTCTTTGGCAGGGCCAATGCTTATGAGGTCGGTGCAGAAGAATTTCTTGAGTTGTGTTATTAGACAGACGGGATCTGCTTCCCCGATCACAGTTATCCTTTTTTCCTTCCTATCCACGGCAATATAATCTACCCCTGCATTAAACTTTCCAGTATTCAAAACCCAATGGATGGTAAAAGAATATTTTTGGCGATAGCTTTATTCAATGAATTTTACCTTCAATTCCTGCAATTGCCTGCATAGCTCTTCTCTTGCTTTTTTTGCTCTCAATAGCCAACAATTTCAGCACTATTTTCTGTAAACGGGTCATCATCAATGATTAAGATTAATAGTTGCAGGTGAAGAGAAAAGAAAAATATTAACGTCTTCAAAAATTAACACCACAGATTCCTTTCAAAACACACCACAGTTCCTTTCAAAACACATCATAAAAATATCCAGAAAGTGCTAAATCTAAAAAGCTTAGTCTTCAAAATTCTTTTTAAATACATTAATAAAATCCCATCAATTACTTAACCCTAACCCTAAAAAGCTTGGAATTAAAATAAATCTACAGCAATGCATATCAGCTAGCGACTGTGAAAACAGGAGAGCCGAAGAGTTAGTGGCATACATTCATATTTGGCAAGCAACAGAGGGTTTCCAGAAATGGATGGAGAGACTTGTATTTCTTCGTAAAGACCAGTGACATACACGCTGTGGACTGAATTACTATTTATATTGTAGTTAGAGCCATGCTTCGTGGAAACTTCGGCAGCCTGCCCAAAGCATTGCTACGCAGTATGCCTGGTCCTTCGCTTACGAAACAATATATATGTATAAACTGGGAGTTTACATCTAATAATGGAAATTAACTTGAAAAATAAAGAGTTACCTGCTATGCATGTTCCAAAGACGCCGTGGTTTGTAGAGCCATCTCACCGCCCGCGAGGAGTGCAAATGACAGATTTTTCGGGGAAACTGGTGAGTGGTTAGCTAAATCGTTCAAGTGAAGAACGTCAGATTCAGCCTTAAATTAAATCAAAAGTGGAGATGTTTACAAGTGCCCCATCTCTAAACATTTGGCCTAGTTGAACCATATGCAAACGTTTGTCCTGCATGCAGGGCACTCAGAACACGTACCAACTAAAATTCACAAAGCGAAATGAGCCATCCAAACTTTAGTCTAAAATTCACAAAACGAAACAAGCCATCCAAACTTTGGTTAATTTTTTTTTTTGGATTTGGAAATTCAACAACCTAGCAATAAAACCTCCAATATAAAACTTTGGATAAAAATCAAGAAACATCAAGGCTCTAAAATAAAACTTTGGGTAAAAGTGAAAAACATCAATTAAATGCGCTGGTCAACCCAAATTAATAGGGAGTCAACGGCGGATCGAACGCTAATAGTCCCATCAGGGAATAATAAAGGTTTGTTGAGAACATTAAGAGTCCTAAACAATATGATGTTTTATGAAGAAGAAAATCACCCAAAGGATGGGCAAAATGCATAAATTAAAGTGTTAATTCAAAAAATTATCATAAAAACTCTACGGTGGCTCTGCACAAGGAAGATAAGGGAACGATCAATTTGAAAACAAGATAATATAAAATAATAGAGCGAAACAAAAAGAAAAAATCCTAGAACTCTTTTGATTTATCTGCAGCGAAACCCCCAAACAGCTATTCACTTTGCCAAAAAAGTAATCATGAGTCGGCTATACTCTTTGGAAGAACTTTGAAAAAAATAAATACCAATAAATAGTAAATTTTAGAGAAGGAAAAACCTGGAATAAAGGTCAAATTTCCAAAGTTTCTCAGGGTATTTACAACGGAACCTACAAAAGATACCAGTCACACTGATAGTTAGAAAAGTTGTTTGACACAATAGTAATTGAAAAACAAAAAAGAAATAAATGAGGTACAACAACTTAAAAGTATCTACATCATCAATAAATTATAGAGAACCAAGCATAAAAGAAACCCTCAGGAAGCCACGAAATTGCTTGATAAAGCAACCTGCGAAGAGGTGAATAGGATAAAATTCATTGGAAGAGAATTATAATAGGATCCATAGAGAATAAGGTTGAAAAATTCACCCCTAATCACAAAGAGTTGGACATCCAAACAAAGAGATAAAATGAATCAACAGAGAGATAGGTTACCCTACCAAAATGGCGAAAGGAGTTTCCTTGCCATTGGATCATTCAGGGTGATTTGAGTCATCTGTTGCTGACCCTTCACATGGCTGAGTAAAGTTTAAACATTCTAGAAGAAGCCATGTAGAAAAGGTTCACATGACACATTGTTGTGTGGGTAAGGCACATTAGCTTCCAAGTATAAGGTAGAAGCATAGCGTAGTGGCAAGATATTACTAAGTATGATGTTGAGAGTTCAAGACGTCCCATGCGCTATAAGACATCCTAATTTCATACATACAAGGATTATTCTTAGAAAATAAGGAGAAACAAGAAAACAAGTTTTGCAAATAAATCTTTCTTTCACAAGGTGGGAAAATGACTATCAATAAATGTTATGAAAATAGAGTAGATAAGCATGTTATTTAATTATCTATGTATTCAAAAGAGTAGTGTGTGAATGCACGCAATCATGATACAAACTTGATAAGAACGTATTGATAATAAATCAAGAGTGTAAAAAGACAGAAGAAAAGAATGTAAGTTAATTTCAGATATGTGACATGTGGTATTAGAGTTGTAGGCTACAACACTAAGGCCTGTGGGCTAATTCAAAGTTGGAAACTAACAAAAATAAACATTTATTTTTCACATAGCATGGAGAAAAGAACAGGAAAGTGCTGGCACAACCATATTCATTGCCTCTTGGGGGAGAAAAAAAATTCTAGGTGCTAGTAGGAGGAGAAGCATCACCTCATATAGTGGAACTGTTAGAAATTGTGTAAGGTGTAAAACTGGAGATGGATGGTATTAAGGCAGATAATGAATTTTTTTGAAAACTAGTGCTAAGAGAGAAAGTTTCATCAATAAAACAATAGGACCAACTATAGACAGTACAAGGAAAGGACCCTCTAACAGAGGTTTTTAGGGAAGCCCCTATAAAAATAGCTCAAAAATCCATTTGTAGCAGAGGTGGGAGAGAAACGTTTCGTGAATCTTTTTTAATGGTCCGTGTTATGCAAAATTTTAATGAATATGGAAAAAGGTGAATTACCTAGACATAGTGATCCCATCTATAAAAACAGAAGACAAAAACCATAAACTTTTCCTTAGAGAAATTTGAGCATTAAGGCTACCTAGAGTTGGTGCGCGTTATGTAGAATTTTCATGACTACAAAGAAGAGTGAATTCCCTAGACATAGTGGTCCGGTCTAGAAAAACAAAAAGACAAAAAGCATGAAGTTTTCCTTAGAGAAATTACAACATGGGAAAGAAGCCTACCTGGAACCTATGGCAAGCCTCTCCTTCCTCCTCGCTTGTAAGCTCCAATTGTAGCTCCAAGTGTTATAATTAGAACCTCCACACATGACTAAAATGAGAAAATAATCCACAATATCCACGCAGCTAATATAGCATCTCGATTCAATGGATCAACATGGAATTGAAATACATGAGTGCAAACATAACACAAAAAAATATAGGAAAACAAAATACTCTTTGTATTTAAAACAAAAGGAAAAGTTTATAACCGTGAATAGTAGTTGAGCTTGAAGATATCTCCCCAGGTTGACTTGTCCTTCCTTGCCACAAAGCACAGCTCAATATCAACCCTAATGCATGAACATGATTACTCCCTTAGGTTCAAGAAAACAACAAAAGGGCACTATCAATCTCCAAAGGGAAACGTTGATGTTATGGATGGCAATAATTTTATAGTAGAAGCATGGTAGTTTATAATTTACCATTATGGGCATAAGAGCCACATATGATGGGAGGATGATCTCAAGGGATAACAGATGAAGTCTCCAACAGAGGATCATATAGGATTCGAGATATTTATCCATAGTAAATAGTTAAACTACATTGGAAGCTCTTGGTAGAGGAAGCTTCATAACATTTTTTTTAATTTCCAAAATTTATAGAATCAACACACACATAGAAGGGAGCAACATGTGCTGACCAATGTAGGTGGAAAAGCATGAAACCAAATATGAATACAGGTGGCCAAAGGGGAAGGTGCGTTGGGGCTAAAAAAAAATGTTTTTGAGCAATTTGTCATAGAAACTCAAGACTTTTTGGAGAAGTAATTCTTAGGAATTTTTGAAGGGATTATGAAAAAATTATCAAGTATATTGATTAATTTGATTTGTAGGCCTTTTGGGCTTATGTGTCAAAATGCCATGTAACAAATTCCCCCCTAAAGTACAAAGTCAGAAGAAATGGTTGATGATTGAAGTGCTTTACCTTATAACAAGTCCGGATCAAGAACAAATCATCAAGATGATCGTCTGTTACAATATATTTTTTTCATGATATCAATGCCGAGGGAGGCATACCCATGCTGAGGACATAAGCTAACATTAGATGTAAAATTATCAATAAATCTCATCCATTGATGAAAAAGTGTGGACCCATGCTTGGATGACTATCCATATGATCATAGTCATCATACTTTGTAATATTGTTTTAATCCTGCAAATGTAGCCTGGATGGATGAAACTAGATTCGAGGTATTCTATATTATTCACTCGATTGTTCATGTATGAGTCTAACCATGTGAATAAATGAACTAGTATCAAACATCATAGGCACCATTTCATTGCCGTCCAATGATGTAAGCCATTAACATATGTGAGGGAAACCACCAATGATGTGAATGGATCTTAAGGTACTATAGTACAATATATTTAGTCTCAATGGATTAGCTAAAGTCAAACACCACACAAAATCATTTGGTCATAGGCTGATGATGAAAACCTATCACCAAGAGTGAGGAAACTTTCCATTGACGTATGGAAGCTCTAAGGTACCGAAGGGAGTTTCTAAGTCAGTTTCCTGGATGATAAGTTGATGTCAACAGGAAGCTACCCATCACAAGAGGGCCTTAATCTATCATCCCTCATCAATGGAACAAAACAAGCATCAAAATTTGAATAGAAGGATGTTTATGTGGAACTAGTTCAAGAATGACAAACATGAGTGAAGGCTTAGAATTATTGTATCATATATTAGATATTGACTAAATGAAGGATTTTTGGAAGCATTGACCAAAAACCAAATGTGGCAGCTTTGATATGGTGTGATGAACCAAAGAGGGAAGAAAATTTCCCAACCCATCCATCACTAAGATGAAGTGAAAGAGCATTTTGTTCAAGAGTGACTCACTTCCATTAATAGGTTAAGTACCATGTTTCCCGATATCTCCAACCATTTATGGTCAGTACCTCTTTAATTTTAACAAGATTCAGGAGGATAACATATGTCTAATCCATAAGATTATCCTTTCGATGAATCCCTCGGAGCATTTTTAATGAACCCTAAGAAGGATTGGTTTAGTACCATCATCTTCAACAATTCCAACATTGTTTTATGCTTTTATGAGTCTAGAGGCAGTCTTACTCAACTTTATTTTCATGTGTAGAGAGTTTGGAAAGGAGGCGAAAAAGGAAACTCCAAAGGTTAGTTTTCACAAATTTAGTCTCTTTAGTCTAAAGTCATGTTCGACTAAAGTATTCATTTTTCGTAACTATTTTATCTCAGTCTGGAAAAGGGTTAAGCTTATCCTAAGTAGATTTTTATTTATTTATTTTAAAAAGTTCAAAAGACAAGTACTTGACAATCTTTTCATGTTTATGGAGTTTGAAAAGGGATGAAATAGGACTCCTCCTAGTAGAACAAGTCTTATATAAAGGGTAGCAACTGGTTCCAACCATGATGGAACTACTCAAAACATGTTGAGGTGAAGAGATTGGATAATGAAACCACTCATCACAATTGTTCCTAAGGAAAGGGTAAAACAACCAAGTGAAAGTGTATAATCTGCCAAGAAAATGGCAATGATGGAATGATAAAACCAAGGATCATATGGCTGAAACACATTGTAAAAACGGAAATCATAAAGGATAAAGTATGAATATGGTTTCATTTTTACACAAGCTTGAAACATGAGAAAAATTATGCATGAAATTGGTTTTCATGCCCCCAACATAACGAAACAATTCTAAGGACATGCCCCCCAAGCTTCATTTCATTTACCTAAGTAGACTATTTGTTACTAATAGGCGGAGGGAATGAAGGTCCATTTATGATATCAAGTGAAAGAAAAAGTATGAATATGGTTTCATTTTTACACAAGCTTGAAACATGAGAAAAATTATGCATGACATTGGTTTTCATGCCCCCAACATAACGAAACAATTCTAAGGACATGCCCCCCAAGCTTCATTTCATTTACCTAAGTAGATTATTTGTTACTAATAGGCGGAGGGAATGAAGGTCCATTTATGATATCAAGTGAAAGAATCAACTAGGAATTTACAACATCTAATCAAAGCTTTGAATTAGAAGGGGATCTGTTTAATTTTTTAATGAGCTTGACATGGGAAAAGGAGCTCTACTCTAGGAGCCCTGTCTCATTTTATAAGGATCTTCATACAAGAAAGGGAACTTTGCTCAAGGAACCTTGTTTTGTTTTTTAGGGAGCTTGACATAAGAAAAGGAACTCTACTCCAAGCACCTCATTTTCTTTTTAAGGAGCTTGACACAAGAAAATGAACTTTGATATGGTAACCTTGTTTCATTTTTTAATAAGTTGCGAAAGCAAAGATTTTGGGTTCGATCCCCAGTGAAGCCGCTAATCTGTTAAAAGGAATTTTTATGATTGCCAAAAAAGGTGAATTCCCTCAATCTAGTGGTATGATCTAGAACAATAGAAGACAAAAATAATGAATTTTCCTCTAGAGAAATTAGAGCATGGAAAAGAAGCCTACCTAAAACATGTAACAAGCCTTTCTTACCTCCTCCTCACTTGTAAGCTCCAATTGTAGCTCTAAGTGCTATAATTAGAACCTGCACACATGAATTAAACAAGAAAATGATCCACAAAATCCACATAGTATATTCTAACATTTCTATCCAATGAATCAACATGGAATTGAAATACATGAATGAAAACATAAGACAACAAATATAGGAAAATAAGATACTCTTTCTATTAAGAAATATAGGAGAGAGTTTACAACGGGTGAATAGTAGATGACTTCGTAGATGTCTCCCGAAGCTCACTTACGCTTCCTTGTCACAAATAGCACCTCAATATCAACCCTAATACATGAATATGATGAATCATTTAGGTTCAAGGCAACATGATGAGGGAATTATAAATCTCGAAAATCCAACCATGATGTTATGGATGGTAGTAAATTTATAGGAGAAGTGTGGTTGTTTAGAATTTACCATTATAGATTTGAGATGCACATACCATGGGAGAATGTGCTTAAGGGATAAGAGATGATGGCTCCATGAGAGTATCATATAGGATTCAAGATCTTTATCCATGGTAAATAGTTAAAACTACCTCGGAGTCTCTGGAAGAGGAAGCTTTGGAATACTTTTTAATTTTTTGGAATTTCTAAAATCAACCCACTTGCAAAAGGTAAAAACATGTAATGACCAGTGTAGGTGGACAAGCATGAAACAACTGATGAATGTAGGTGGCCAAATAGGTAAGGTTTTATGGGGCTAAGAACCATTTTTTGGGTACTTTTCCCTAGAAACTCAGACTTTTTAAAGAGGTCATGCTTAAGGCTTTGTGAAGGGATGATGACAAAATGTTCATGGATATGATTGATATAGTTTGCATGCCTTTTTGGATAATGTGACAAAATGGCTTGTAACAATGTGTATTTAATATACAAACACACCGGTGCTTTAATATACATATAAGCACTCGTGCCTAATATAACATCATATGTAATGGAAGACTTTTTTTTTTAAATAAAAAAAAAGGTGCACTAAATAAAAAAGAGCACTAGTGCATATAATACTTAATAGCACTAGAAAAGGGTTAACTTTACGAAAATGTGGGTAATAAAATTCATTTTCCCCAGTCTCATACTATACTATGATGATGACTTGGTGCTAAACTAGTACTATAATGCCCTTTTGGGTACACAGTACATAATGCATTGATGCTTACGATAATTGATAACATTGAATAAATGTTAGAATTAAAAAAGTGTGAGTGTTATACCCACCCGTAGCATCGGTGCCCTTACTATATTAAAATTCCCTAGTGCATACTTAGAAAGAGCACCACTAATTTTTTTTTAAATGTGGTGCTATAAACCAATGAAGCACTGATATTGTTCATGTATTAAAACACCTTGGTCCATCCTAGAAAGAGCACCACTAGGGTTTTTTTTAAATGTGGTGCTCTATTCCCATGGAGCACCAATGCAGTTAATTATTTAAAATGCCCTGGTGCATCTTAACAAGAGCACTATTATAGGTTTTGATTTAAAACAAAATGCAGTGTTATCATCTTATGCAATACTAGTGCTTTTCATGTACAAATACAACCCAATATATCTGCAAAAGGGCACCGCGAGGAAGTTTTTCTTTTTTTTAATTGTGGTGTTATAGTCCCATAAAGAACCTATCCAGTACATATATTTGAATATTCTGGCATGTCTTAATAAGATAACCATTATAGGGTTTTGAATTAAAAAAAAAATAAATCATTTCTCTTGGATATTTTATGCACGAGTGTAGTTACAATAATGCACCGAAACAAGGTTAAACAAAAAATAGCTACTGCTCATAAATTTATTTTTTACCATCTGCAATGTTGTATATATTTGAAGCATCAATGCCATTGTTGCCTCACAGAATACCCCTATCATTTATGCTTCTATTACTCACCATCCTTATGTACCATGCTCATTGTATGGCTTTCCAATTTTTGCTAATGGTGGTGATTTTTTTTTCTCAATTATGTGTCAATAATGCCTCCCCTACAAGAAAATGTCCAAGTTGTTAGCACTCAAATCTACCTTAGGCTGAAATAAGGTAAAACTCAAGGCTACATCAAACCACGCTCAGCCTCGTAGCTAGCCCTACGAGGACGAGAGAGAGCTCTCTCTGGTTCAATCTCAGCAAAAGGTAATCGATGAGGCTCAAGATGACTAAATTGGTAATTAATTTTATGCTAGGTATGAAGTACAAGGAGTTTGCAGTTTATTTTTTGGGGTTTTTGTTGAATCTAAGGGAAAGGCAATTTTGGGTGCGGGGATGAGACAGAGTTTTTGCAGAGGTCCAATTGGGGCAAGGAAGGAGATTGTATTGATGCTTTGAAAGTGAAAGAGATGGATAGATAATACTGGCGAGGAGCTAAGGAGAGCAAGAAGATTTCAAGGATTCTCCTTAAACAGATGAAAACATGGAAAATCAAACAAACTTAAAGGCAGAGCATATCAAATTATGGATTCTACCTTAATACTTCATTTGTCCAATTGTAGAAGATGAGAGAAGGAAAATGATACACATAACAACTTACAAATACTAAAAGAAGCACACCATCAACAAATAAAGCCACATGAATCCCAAATAGTGCTGCAAAACCCTGGTCTTTCCTTTGCCAAAATTGCAGAAATACAATGTACAATATAGTCTAGGCTTTTCCCAAAAGTCCAACCTCTCCAACCTCTAAAAATGATTGAGAAATTACATCATATAGACCATCCTAACCACTTCCCACACCTCTAGGGGTCGAATTACTCCTTCTAGGAGCAGTTTGAACTAATTCCAAACATAGAGCTGAAAACTAGGCATCAAAACAACCTGCCTCTAAAAGAAGGGAAACTGATTCATACACTTGATTTTTACTTTTTTAGGAGTGAACCTTCTATAATAGGTAAAAATGAGTCCAAGTTACATGCCAACCATAAATTTACATCAAGATAACTCAAAAATTTCATCCACAAGCAAAACTGGTTCAACAGGCCGAAATTCTGAGCTGGAAGGTAAAAATTTGACCAAAAATCTCTATGCGCTGCGTGCGTGAGCTCTATGCATCGCGCACCTTTCAGCCTACTTTTGGGGCACTTCCTGACCTTAAAATCAAGCTCACAATAGCTGGTTGGAAATCCCTTGATGTCTTCTATCTAGCCCAAGTGGAATTTCCCAATTTTGAGCTCATTTTCCCCTTCAAAATGTCATTCTCCCAGAAGTACTTCCTGCTGGTGCAAAAGGTGGCAAAAAGGTGATTTTCATGGTGTTTTTGGCCCTTTTGATTATCCAGAACTTGATGAAATGCCTTGGCCATACTAGAGCATGCATAAATTACCATGAGAAATCCAAAACTATAAAGTTTTCCTCCAGCAAGTGTCCCAATCATAAGCGTATGCGTCGACGCGCTACGCATTGAGCTGAAAAACCTGTTTTGCAAGCCAAAAATTTCAAAATGACAGAAATTTCTCCGAAATTGTTAAAACTTGGAGCGAAAACCCTCCATCATGTATTATGTCGATCCAATGAACCCTCGGCCAAAATTTTGAGTGGATCATGCTTTTTTCGCCGTTTTAGTGCTCTGCTCAACCGCCTCTTTAGAATCTTCATTTTTGCTTTGCAGACATGCATACGAGCCCAATAATGAGTTTTCATATGACGAAGCATGTCTTTGTCTCTATTGGCCTTTTCCAACATTTTCTCCAGATGAGTGTTAACATGGATGAGCATAGACTGTCGATCAGCCGGTGTCATATCACTCGGTCTCTTTCGGGCCAATTCTCCATCCTCACGTATTTGCCGCAGCTCATAATGTGTATGTTCATCCTCTAGCTGTTTTTTACGTTGCTCCAAGTAGTTTATCACCCACTTAGCCATCTACAATTTCTTTCTCAGTGAGTCATTCTCAGCCTTTTTCTCGCGGATGATTTCCTTTAGCTCCAAGCTAGGAGAGCTCGCATCAACATCAATGATCATGAAATCCGTGTCCCCGCCTCCTTAAGGACCCTCATCATGCATAGGCCTATTGCCCCTGTCCTGGATCTGTACCTGTGCTGATGAAGAAGGCGTGACCCCTTCCACATCATGTGGAGATAGTACTCGCTTTGCTGATGGAGTCAACGAGACCCCTTCCACCCCGGGTGGAGATAGTACTCATCATGTAGATGCAAATAAGGCCATGTGGCCTCGCTGGTATGTCACATACAATGGAGCACTTATATGCTCGGTCTCAAGATTTTCTAGCTGGTGTGAAGGCTCTCCCTCATCATGAACTATCTCGGGAAGTGGCTGTGGCGCTGTGAAGAAGTCATGGGAGATGAAATCCTCCCAAGTAATGCCCTGTTGTGTCAACTAATGTACCACTATGATTTTGATCAGCGCGTAATGATATATACTTATATGCTGCTGTACTGGGGTCTTCCTTTGTACTAAAGCCACCATCCTCTCTATGTTATGATACATGAAATACGAAATGTTCATCATACGTACCCTCATGAAACACATCAACAAACGAACATGGTACGCATAGAGATGCGAGAATCTGCCCTCGCAACTGAAATACCGAATGATGAGTTTCATCAATGGCGCAAACTAATCCCTCAGGAATCTGAAAGGAAAAACCGTGCTCAGGTGTCTCATATGTGCAGGTTTGATGTATGGCTCATAGTAGAATTTGTTTAACTACTAGCGTTTGTTCCAGTCCTCTCCTACATTTGGTATCCTCGTGGCTTGAGCAATAGTCTCTGGTGACAAATTGAAATTTACTCCGGCGAGGTTTACACGGCCATCATGTAAATGTAGAACAAATAGATGAACCAGTTCACGATGATGCTGGGTTTGTGAGATCATCTCATAGTATTGTAAACATGACCGACGTTGAAAACAATCCATTGCAAGTGGGCAAGCCTGCAATTGAGCCAAAGAAGTAGGCTCCTCCCTGACATGCTGACCATTGTTCCCACTTTTGTGAGGCCTCCATGGCACATTACCCTCAGCTGTAGAATCACTATCATACTCCTACTCGTAAACTGAATCCGTCTCTGACATGACTTTGAAAACAAGATGTCTGGAATATGTATGTTGATATATAAATTTCTCTGAATGAAACTGTGTGCAATTGAATGTAAATTGCTTTCTGCTCTAACAATGCTGTGACCAAGGGGAAAAACAAATGCATAAGGGAATATTAGGAAAGGGAAAACATTAGGGAATTAGGGACTTTGAAATGAAATGTAATTGGGTAAGGAAGGGAAAATGTATACATATGGAAACACGGTTTAGGATTACGGGGATATTGTATAGTTTTTAAGGAGTTTTCATAGAGGTAAGGGATTAGGGGTTTAGGGATCATATGATAGAATTATGAGGGGATTAATGAGGAAGTTTGATGAGTTACTTTGGGAATGGGGGACAGTAGGAAGTGAGGAAAACAGTAGACCTTGGTGACAACACTGTTTTCAAAACCCTAAGCAATGTTTCTTATTAGCAAAAGGGAGGTTTTTGAAAGTCTTGTTTCAATGGGCATGAGCCATGAACCCACCACATTCACCATCAAAAACTAAGCGAAAGTAATGGAAGCGAGCCTACCTGGCAAATTGATGTGAAGATTGGGTGATTTGATGAGTTTTCAAACTGTTTTCGGGTTCCCAATTGTGTGCGCCGCGCTCATCACCCAATGTGTCGCGCGCTCCCTATGCACCACGCGCGTGTAAATTTACACTGGCCAATGAAGCCCAGTGCGCAGCGCGCCTTTCTGTATGGGTCATGTGCCTCCTCAAGCTTGTCAATCTACCCTTCAAACCCGTCTTCTACCCTCCACTTCACAAATTCAACTTTTGCCTTGAGAAATGGTGGAAATGAATGATCTTCCATGATTTATATGTGAAGAAAATATCTCACCAAATCAAATTTGATTTTAATAATCCACTTTCATAATGTTTGGCATTTGACATTCTTTCAGGATTAATAGACTTTTGCTTTTTGGTTTCCTTTTTAAATTTGGATGAAATAATGATTTTCTTTGATACTTTTTGCAGGGATAACTATGATATGATTTGGCAAAGGAGACAAGGGTTGTGCCTGGACAATTCAAGAACTGAAATTTTTGAAAATTTATTACAAAAGTGAAATGTCGACTTATCTTCAAAACACAGTTTTGAAGAAAAGTCATAATCTATCCATATAACGATAAAATTTTTTGAGATAATAACCTATCGAGGACCTCCCTCTGGCCTGCTAGCTTTATTAGACTTTACAAAAACCAAATTTACTTAACCCTAGAACTAATGACCGAGAAAACTTGTCATGACCTAGAAATTGAAACAAGGCTGCAAATGACTGTTTCAAGACTTCGATTTTTTATAAATGGACCTGAGCCAGCAGTTCCAAGCATGAGGGGAATGAGTAACACAAACCTTTCCGCCACATTTATGGCATGCTCCTAATGAGTGCAAATGATCGAAACTGATGGGACACCTAAACATGAAGTGCAAAAAAGTGTTTTGATCTCTGATGGAGGGATAACCAGACCGAATCTAACATAAGTAATTTCTATGTTTCTCTTTATTTTAATTTTTTATCAAATTAGAAGTGAAAAATAGCTCAAAACATCCACCGGTTTTGATTGTTTTCCTGCTTGATGCATTCGACAACTTTGGCTCACAATGATAGTGGTGTACCTTGTAATTTTACAAGGTGCACCATAGTTTAGTATGTGAACCTAACACACCACTATTTTTGTGGTGCTTTTTGTAAATTACAATGCACCAAGAAAAGCAATAAATAGTTTGTTAGTGCATTCATTTTTAGGTTATACCCGGTGCATTTATATTTACCAAATGCACCAACCACATAATATTAAAAAATATAGCTGAGTGTGTTCAATAACCTGAACATCCATATTGGTGTGAAAAGGTTATAGGTGTGCATTGGTGGTTAAGTTTGTCTAGACACGCCGTACTAAAAATGTATGTATGAAAACCAAAAGTGGTGCGTCACACTTATTTACACAATGTTTCTGGTATTGTTGTGTTTGATAGTGCACCAGAGTCAGTGCATTACTGATTTTTAGGTGAATAAGGGATTTTTTTGTTTTATTTGTAATTGAAATTTATGTTTCCATATTTATAAATACATTTTTCATTTAATAAAACAAATTATCTTTTATGTATGAAGCTTATTTATTTTATATATCAATCATGTAGCAGAGACATTAACAAAGGGAGTTCCAATAGGAGAAAGAACAAATCGCTAAGCAATACAATGTGCTCTGACCATGGGAGGCTTGAGAGATCGATAGGGTTTTATACCTTAACTTACTACTGCAACTAATCAAAGCTCTAGAGGAATGTATGCCACCTTAAGTACTATGAGGAGGCTACATCCACTAGTAGAAAATGATGAAATTAATGATTAGGTGACTAAAAAAGTTAGTTTAACACAATTATTTCAAGTGAATTACTACTAAATTTGAGCAATTTTAAGTGATTGAACTAAAAATGAATAACTTAAATTTCAGTCTAGGGATAAGATATATGACTAGATATAAAGTGACTCAACTAAAAGTTACTAACTTAAATGACTAATTTAATCTAGTACTAAAAGATATGACTATATAATAAGTGACAAAATTAAAAATGATTAGCATAAATGACTACTATAGTCCAAGAATAAAAATATGAGCAACTAACAAGCACAAAGTATGAGGCATAGACCAGTTGGTTTACATGGGGTTTAGTCCCCATCGGGTCATAGTGTCAAATCTCATGGGGAGGGGTTGATGAGTGGAAGCCACTTTGGGGTTATTAAACTTCTCAAGGGTGTCTAGGCTTGACTAAAACCTCACACATTCCTGGTGATAAGCATCCATTATGGGTGGACTGATCTTCTTACAACCAATAAGTAGACTGACCTCGGCCTAGGCATTGCCTAGTTACAAAAAAATAAAAATACATGTTGATTACGTAAAAAACTGGAATATCATCATGCTTAAAAGCATAAGATACATGGAGTTTACTCTATACTCCCAGACCTTAACCTGTGAAGAAAGGATGAGAGGACAAGAAGGGCTTATCAATAACAAAATAAAAAAATTAATCTGCTACTTGAATGTAAATTTTGTTTTTGCTAACAAGTTACTATAATACATTACTAAATAATTTTGATCCATATTATCCTAGATTGATCTTAACTCTAGATTTAGCAAGTATTTAGAGGGATCAAATCTCTTTTCTCTCTAAACAGAATTTGGATTTCAAGAAATTAGACCATCTTAGCACTTAATAGAGCTTGAGTTAAGATGGATATAAGCTACTATTGAAAAAAATATTCCCAATTCCAATTATTATAATGTGTTTGAGATCCAAACTCTCCACCTTTATGAATTATACTTTTTAATATTAAAAATTATTACCATATAATACATATTTCTCAATGATATATATATATATATATATTATATATATATATATATATATATATATAATCAGTTAAATTATCATTTTAAAATCATTTTTTACACCATAAAACTTTTCATATTTAAGCGCCATGGCTGAAACATGAAATCCGAAATATGAAAATAATTACATATATATTTATTCCATTGATTTAACCTCTTAAAATATCATTTTAAAATCATTTTTTACAACATAAAACGTTTTCATATTTAAGCGCCATGATTGAAGCATGAAATTTTTCATATGTACACGCATAAAATGTTTTTATATTTAACCACCATGGTTGAAACATGAAATCTGAAACATGAAATCAATTTCATATATATTTATTCCATTGATTTAACCTCTTAAAATAAAATTTTAAAATCATTTTTTACAACATAAAACGTTTTCATATTTAAGTGCCATGGTTGAAACATGAAATTTTTCATATTTACGCACCATGCTTGAAACATGAAATTAAGTCAATGCATAGACAAAGAGAAAGCGTGCTAGCTATACAAACTATGATTTATTTACAAAAATTATTGTTACTAATAAATTTAAACTGAGATAAACGGAGCTAACTGGTCTTTGGTATGGCAAATGGGGAAGGATAATTGATGAGCTAGGTATAGTTTGATAAAAAATTTAGGAGGGATGCATCACCTTTAAACTCAATCTACACATTGAGTGAGGTGATGGGAGAGGTGGAGAAATGGAAGATTAACTCTTCAACACACTTTCTTTGTAGTTAGGTCTTGTTCAGGGATTGTGAAAAATGAAACCATTTCTCCTTTGTTTTTTTTCTAACACTAAAAATTAATGATATGGGAAAGGGTTTCTATGTGGGAGCTCTGGTTTCATGATCTTCCTCGTAAATAAAGTTGTTCATCCACTTTTAGGGTTTTGTCATCATTTGTTTTATAAGTTGAAAATGGAAGAGAATTATTTGGATGCGAAGTAGTGACAAAAGGGGAAAAACGGAGGATATTGGAAAAGCACATGGCAATAATAACATTTCTAGAGATCCTGGCACTTTAAAAGTCAAACTTTCAAGATCATAGTGAAAAATAGTTCTTCCTCAAAGCTGGAACAACCTAGCACAACAACAAATAAAAACTAGAGTTGAACAATAATATTTCTAGAGATCTCGGCACTTTAAACATTAAACTTGCAAGATCATATTGAAAAATAGTTCTTTCTCAACGCTGGAACAAACCAACACAGCACAAGATAAAAACTACAGTTGAACAAACATTTCACTTATAATAATTTTTTCTTTCCAAACATTGAATTCTATAGACTGCAGTTCTTAAATTTCTTTGTCTAAACAGAGTTTTAGGTACTATACAAGTGCCATAAATCATACATTGTTCATAGCTTGCCTAGTTTGATCTCACAAAGGAGAGTGACTTGCACATTTATCTTAAGGATTTCACCTCCACATCCAATTTACTTCTAGTTTTTTTCTTCGATCCAAAATGATTCTTCAATGCTCAATAGCCTTGGTGGTCATCTCATTCCTTTGTGGCCTTTGGCTTGAAGGACCCTAGAAAATTTGATAGTTCTCCTTTGTTATGATTTATAATCTCTACTTCGAGTTGCATTTACAAGTTTAGTGTCACTTTATAACCAATTATCATGAATTCCTGTGAATAGAGTTTGAAGGATTAGGGATAGGAACAATAGTATTCATGAACACAAATGTTGGCAATGTTGCAATGAAAATTCTTGAGTCACTGATTATATGAAAGGGTACTGCTTTGAAGTCTGACATGCTAAGTAAAAACAACTTTTGTTTCAATCTTACATCATCGTTCAATGTCTTATTTGAATAATGAAAATAGATTGATTATAAGGACCAACTTCACAATAAACGATTATTCTTGAGTTGGAGAAATATCCATTGTTTTATGGTTTAACAAGAATAACTTTTGGTGAATTCTTCCTCTTGAACTCTTGCATTTAATTTTATTTCTAGGATCAAAGCTCTACTTATTGATGCGTAGGGAACACTGATAGGATTCAAGTTTTTTGGCTTATTTTTATTTGTTAGAAGTGCTTCCCAAAACACACCCCGAGGCACTGCACTAAATAACACATACTTCCATTGATTTATATTCCAAGTATAAGGAATATATTTCCACAACTTGTATGCAAGGTTTAAATCTCATTGCATCTCTTTTGAGCATGCCATTCAATCAAGGCAGAGCACAATGAGCATGGAGTGCTAGTAAATAATTCAACACTCCTTCAATCTCACTAGTGAATCAAATCCATGTTAACTCTGTTAGGAATTTTATATACTAGATCAAATGAGACTTGGTAGCCATATTGTAGGTGTGATCACATGCTAGGGATTCCCCAATGAAAATCCAAAGATGACGGGCATTTTTATTCAAAATAAGTTATTATTGAAATTGTGTGAGGGTAAGCATTTAGAAAGTTTGATAGATGAAGGATTAATAGAGAACAAAAAGAAGATTTATCGGGGATAGGATTATGGAAAAGTACAAGCCAACAATTCTTAAATTATGAATCCATGGAGGAGTTTGTTATCACCTTACTACTCTTTGTTGATGCCCTTAGACGATGTTACTAATAGTTGGGTGTGCATTAGAGTTTTTAACAGGTTTGTTCCTTTCACAACAAATAAATCTCTGATGTTAGAAGATTTTTTTATAGACCTAATGCTTTGGTATAAGAGAAAAATGAAAAATATTACCTGCATATTTGTGATTGCCCAAAATTTATTTTTCACCAGATAAGATTGTAAAATATGATAGATAAATATATAGACATAAGGGTTGAGGCAACGGACAATAATTCCACGGCTGAGGGGGGGTTGCTAGCAGAATAGTATATTTCTTCTATGAAGCCATAGATATTGACACATGACAAGAAAAAAGGGTATGTTTTATGATGATGATTGGCTTAGAAGATTGGGTAGGCCAACCAATGATGACAAGACTAACAACCTTAAAAGAAAATCTAAAACTAAACTATAAATTGGCTTCATATGATTAATGGAATTATTTTTAGGCCAACAAGGAAAAAAAACCAACCAAAAAGGATGACAAAAATACAAAAAAGCGGGAGACTGCAAGTTCAAACAATGTCCAAAAGGAAGTGTTCTATCCATCAGGCGAGAGGATTAAAGAAAAATAATCCTATTTTTGGTCATCAGAGTAGTCCCCTTGAGCAACTTGTTACGCCCTGGAGTCTAGCTCGAGGGTGGCAGTTGTATAAGAGAGAGTTCAATTTTCATCTTTCCTAAGGTTGGGAGGAGAGATCTCATTCCTGACTCAGTTTCGTGTGGTTCAGTAAGATGAGTATTATTCTCATCTTAGTCCTTGTTCTGGCTCTTTTAATGTTATGTTACGAAGGATCAAAATGTGTAATGTGCATGTCGTGCTGTATAGAGCACTATGTTTAAATAATCCAAGGACAAAATCTAGATATGGGTTATGTTATCGAGGTAACAATATATAATGTATTGCCTGTGTTGTATATGTTGTGTATATAGTGTATTGGGGTTGATATGAAATGAGATTATGTATAATATGTTGGGGTAACAAAACCTCGATGCAGACATCTTAATTGTTTACAGGAGAAAGGGTCCCTGCTTTGAGTATCTCTAGGAAAGCAAGTGATTGTTAGCAATTGTTAGTAATTGTGATCCATAAATTTTGTGCTCTTTGTTCCATAGTGGGGATTCTTCTCAATCCATGAGTCGAAGATATTGCTGATTTTGTTTCTCACTTGTTGGTTGTTTTCTGCACCTTTCCACAGGCTATACATCATGTTATCACCAATGTCCGGTGTCTACACTTTGCTTCCTAATGCGGTAGCATGTCTATTGTCTAAGTCAGGTTACGATTCAAACATACATAGCACTAGAAACCTAGATGTGAATCATTTCTCTCCATGGCAGAGAAAACCAATGTGATAACAGTCACAGGATGCATGGGTATTAACTACATGTTGGCCCTTGCATTGCTTAACATAAATGCCAAATCGTAGCCGCAACTCGATCCTTGGCATTGATGGGAGGCCTCGACAAGCATCCTAGTGTGCGCTTGTTGGAAGGTGATGAGCACTCAGAGTAGAGCGTAGCCAATGAAGCATAGACTGTGACTAACTAATATGGGAACATAAACCTCCTTGCCAATAACATTGATTTTTATTGTGTTGATCCCTTTACTAAGTTTCCATTTGCTCTCCAACAGTCCAATTTCAGGACCAATGGCCAACAACTATCAAAAAGCCGAAATCAGTTTTTTGTGGACTACATTTTGTAGATATGAAACACCCTACTTTAGTTTTGAATTGAGATGCTAGATTACTACCCAACCAAAGCTCTGACGGGATGAAGTTTTCTTGGATTGTTGTTTTATATTTTGGACTCTATTAGGGTTAGCTGGGTTGGATCTTTTATGCGTTCAATTTCAAACATGAGGCACTAGTGCTAGAAATTGCATCGTAACTAGAAGAATTACATAAATGAACAAACAAGAATTCATTTGAAGCTTGGTTTCCCATTTCGTTATGAGGGTTTTATCCATTGTGGAATTGACTTCTCAATAATTGATGAATTGTGGTGGGGTTGATAAAGTTAGGGGTAACAATTGTTCTCTTTGTTGATTGTTTGCATCATATCATCACTAGATTGCATTACCAATATTATAGCACTACTAGAATAGGTGATATGTGAAAGGCATTGATAACTTAATTCTAATGTGAAGATATGGAAAACAAATCATTGTTCCCTCTGTTACCTAGATTGTAAAGCAAAATTGAACATAATAATATATATGTTTGGTTAATAAACATGTTTCAAAGCAATGAAGATATCCTTCCAAATGTATGTTTACTATCTCAGTTTGCCCATCAAATTAAGGATGATAAGATGAGTTATGAGCTAACTAAGTACCGAGACAAGAAAATAATTATGTCCAAAAATTTCCAGTTAAAATGGGATCTCTGTCGCTTACAATAATCTTTGGGTTTCCATGTAGATTTTGAATTGTTTCCATAAATGCAGTAGAAATTGTATCGTCTTTAAATGAATGTGATAATGCATAAAAGTGTGCATACTTGGTAAGTCTATCAACTACCACCATGATGAAATTCTTTCCTTCGGACTTGGGTAAACTTGTGATAAAATCCATTGAAACCTCCTCCCAACGTTGGCTTGGAATGGATAAAGGTTGTAATAAACCTGGTGTCTTAATTGTTTCAAATTTATTTTGTTGGAAAACCAAAAATTTCACCACAAACTTTTCAATATCTGATTTAAGGCCATCCCAAAAAAATTCCTTCTTAACCTTGTGGTAAGTTTTTGAAAATCTTGAGTTCCTTCCTAAGGGAGAAATGTGCAATTCCATAAGAATCTTTTCTTTGAGTTGGGAATTCTTACATAGGTATAATCGATATTTTTACCATAATGAATCATTTTTACAACTAAATGTATCATATGTACTGTGATCTTGTTGTAACTTTCGAATGAGCGCCCACACTTCTTCGTCATTCTTTCATTCCTCCCTTGCTTCGTTTATCCAATTTGATTGGATAATAGAAATGGCACACAACAATGCTTCCATATCTTCATCCTTTCTTGAGAGTGCATCTGCCACAACATTTTTCTTCCCTTTTTTGTAGATGATTTCAAAGTCATAACCCAACATCTTTGTGACCCATTTTTGTTTCTCTTTAGAGGATAATCTTTGTTCTAAAAAGAATTTAAGACTATCATGACATGTTTTTACCTTGAAGTGTCGTCCCATCAGGTAGGGTTTACATTTCTTAACTGCATGTAATATTGCCAACATTTCTTTCTAATAAATAGGTTTGTGTAAATACTTTCCCTTGATTAGATGACATTTGAAAGCAATGGGTCTTCCACCTTCCATTAAAACAACACCAATTCCATTTCCTGAAGCATCAAATTCCATCATAAAGGTTTTTGTGATGTCTGGCATAGCTAAGACCAATGCTTGGGACATTGCCTCTTTAAGATTTTCGAAGGCCTTTGTTACTTCTAGAGTCAATGAAAATGCATCTTTCTTCAATAATGTTGTTAGAGGTGATGCTATTCTCCCATAATTCTTAACAAACTTGCGATAATACCCTGTTAACCCGAGAAATCCTCGCAGAGGGTTTATGGATGTGGGGATTTTCAATTCCTTAATGGCTTTAATTTTTCTAGGGTCTAACATAACACCTTCATAAGATACAATATGACCCAGATATTCCACCTCTTGTACTCCAAAGAAACATTTGGAGCTTTTTCCATATAATTGTTTCTCCTCCAATATTTTGAGCACCTTGTTAACATGTTTAACATGATCCTTCCAAGACTTGTTGTAGATTAGTATATCATCAAAAAATACTAACACAAATTTTCTAAGGAAGGGTTTGAAAATAGAATTCATCAAACCTATGTACCTCATGTTGGATATTATTCTTTAAGGTCCCTATGAATAGATCAATCATATGCTCCTCTAGAATATCTTTTGCCCTTATGTTCAATTTTTGGAAGTCCTCAATGTGCTCCATAATTGAAACCTTTTGTTTGAGACTTATCAATTGGCTAAAGAAGGTGTTGCTTTTTGTATCCTCATAATGTGCTATCATTTCTTCCATAAAAATTGCCTAAGTGACAATTCATTTATGAGAGAAAATCGATCGATACCATACAAACTGATTTGGTTCCAATTATAAAGTTATAATACGTACCCTTTGAGTGTTTTTCATATTATGGAGATTGAAAATTTGCTCCATCTGTAGTATCCATGTTGCGAGATCCTTGCCATCAAACTTCCTCATATCAACTTTTGGAATATGGTGGGTCTTCAATCCAACATTAGAGTCTATGAAATCATGATTAACATTTCTTTTGTTCTCATCATGAGTTTCCTTTACTACCCTTTCACCATTAGTGACCATTTCTTGTAGCAACTTATTCAAATTTATCCTTCAATTCTTCCATCTTATCGTCCATGCCATTCATCTTAGCTTCCATCTTAGCATCCATGCCATTCATCTTAGCTTCCATGCCATTCATCTTAACTTCCACGCAATTCATCTTAGCTTCATTTACCTTTAGTGAGAGTGAATTTGTTGTACTTGGTCTTCTAATTTTGATATATCATGTTGCATTTCTTCCTCTTCTTCACGAGTCATGCTAGAGCTTTCAGGTTGGTTACCAGGTATTTTCATTTTCTTTCTTTGGGGAATTAATTAATGCTAATAATTCTTCACTATTCCCTTTCAATTCCTTCAAACTAATTTTTCCAACCAATCTTATGCAAAATAAAAATAAATTACACACTTTTTTTTCACTTTGTAAGAGTTGGATATTGAATCTGTTGTATCTCTATAGATGTAGATCTCTAATATCTAAAATCTCATCCACTGATAGCCCTTTGAGTCCTCTTTCTAACCCCACAAGTCTGATCAAGATTGGATTCTCCAAGGAAGAGTTATGCCAAATCTCCCACGGTGACCTAATTATAGACTAGTTCAGTAGAGATAACATGTATGACATGCCGCGTCTCACTGTTTCAACCTTAGGTTCTTAAAATGATACTCTCATAAACTACAGTCCGTTGTATTTCTGTAACTTCTGACGAAAATTCAATCTTATATTCAGAGAAAAATTTATGACAATTTTCCCAAGGTGACCAATTTGAAATGTAATTTGGGGGTTTGCAAAAACCCTAACTTCCTCAGATCATATCTCTGAGAATATAGCAAGAAAAGCTCTGAAATTTGGACTGGAGGTTTAGTGAGATTTTATCTCAAATGCAATTTTTTTCACATCTGAAACATCGTAGAAAAAAATTTATAGCGAAAATTCCACGATGTCCTGTTCGGAGCAACGAAACCCTAGAATTCGAAGCTCTGATACCAAATGTTAGGAAATCAGCTCACAAAAAAATAGAAAAGATAGATCAACGCCTTAGGAATAAGCCTCTTCAAGGGGTAAATCTCCTTTAAATTACACAAATGAACAAGTCTTAGATGATTCAAATAAAAAAACTTCCTTTCTATATATAATAGTCGAAGGGGTCACAATATAACCAAGCTGACCTAACAATAATAATATAAAGGCACAAAAATAAAAATAGAGGGATTGTATGGGGCACAATAATAACAATATGGGGGCAATAGGGGCACAAAAATATTAATAATGGATAAAACTACAATAGTAATGGGGGAATCACTAATATTATGGTGACCTAACAAAAGGACAAGAAAACGAGTTATGCAAATTAGCACACTGTATTTGTGGAGTTTTAGGTTGGGAAACATGTCTCCTTTCCCATCAAACCCAATAAGATCTTCCTGAGTATGAGGTGATGTGCCAAGCAGCTGTCTCAATATTTTGGGCCTTTCGAGATCCTTGAGAGGATTGGATCAATTGCCTATTGACTTGCACTACATCTGAAAGTTAAATTGCATGTTGGTTTCCATGTTTCATTTCTTAAGAAGTATGTCGAGGATGTTGATCATTTGATTGAATGGTATGTATTGCAGGCAGAACCAGTGGGAGAATACAAACCAGAACCACAATGCATATTATAGAGGAAACAAATCATGCTCTCAAACAGAGCAATCAAGCAGGTTAAAGTGTAGTGGAAGCACTTTGCTCCCATTGAAGCTACATGGGAGTTTTCTAATCAAATGCGGCCTATTTATCCTTCTCTATTCACTAGTTTAACAGATTTATTATGTTATATTTGTTTGATATTGTCTTGGTTATATGTATATGGATATGTATGTTGTCAATATTACGTTGAGCTATGTTATAAACCTCCAACAAGTGGTATGGTGTTTATGTTATGGTGTTCTTGGTTTGTAGTAGATGCTCATTGTAAATACTACATCGAGCTATGTTATAAATATCCATAGGAATTACATTTTATTTTCAACGTTTTTATGGTCATATATATCATTGGGCACCCATGGCAGTGTTCCCCGAATAAGGAGGGGTTTGTAACAACCCCCGACTGATTTTATATGTCAATAAAATATAAGACGAAGGTCATGGGAAACATATTAGAAGTTGAAAGTTGGGCCAAACATAGTGATGTGTGTCACTTGTCATTAATTTATCATTGTAGAAATTTACAAAGGCATTGGAAAATGTAAAGTGTCAATAATAGGCATTTTATTTATGAAAATAAAGAAAAATAGGACAAAAGGAAGGTGAAGAGTCAAAGATTTCTACGAGAAGGAAATTGAAGGAAAAATGAAGTAGAATGAATAAAATAGAGGCCTTAATGATAAAATGGATTATGAGGAACAATTCACAACTTTTGGCTGGTTAACCTTTTGCTAGTTCAGTTTTGGAGACCTATTTTATTCTCTCATTCTCTTATACCCTTGCACACTTAAAGAAATATTGAAGCATTCTTGGAGAATTCGTGGAGAACTATAGTACTCATGTGAATTGGAGAAAGAAGGAAAATGAAAGAAAGAAAGTTCAAGGGAATAGTTGGATAATAACTACAACTGGATTTCTTTGTAGGTAATAGGTTGCGTGTGTGATATATTTACTATTTATGGATGCATGGTATATGCATGTGATTTTTTGGTTATCTGTTGTCATTGGCATGGAGATTTTCATAGATTGGTAGTGGTTTTAGCCTTTCCTTATCATTTTCTTAATAACCATGGTTTTATTGGTTTTCCAACTTGATGGTTTTTCTCATTTGTGCTCATGTTCCTTGTGGATGTGGGTTGGAGCAAACATTTTGGAAGTCCTAGAACAACTTGGGTTGAGTTACTAGTCCTAAAGCCTAGGTTGGGACAAAAACTCTAGATCCCTTGGTGTGCTACGTTATTAGTCCCTAGAGCTAGGTTAGAAAAATGATTTGGAGCCCTGGAAGGTTGTGGGTTGAGTTATTACTTCCTTGATCCCTGGATAGCTTAGCTAGAGACCGTTCTGGTTGGCGTTAGTGATGTGCAACCATGGAGGTGGAATCACTATGGTTGAGGGTTGAGCTGATTTCACCTTTACAATCCATAGTTTTGTTTTGTTTTGGCTCATTTTATGAGATCCCACATTCATGCTTGGTATATGGCACATGGGTGATTGGTTGAAATAAATATTTGGTTCAACCTAAGCTATGATTGAGTGGTACATGGATGTCCCTCAATTGGATGGTATTTTCCTATGTTAATATGAGACATATCCTTATTGTGATCGATGAGAATTTGTAGTATTATATTAGTGATATTATGGTTCGGTTACCATGGTTTCTATGTTAGTTATTTTTTGGTTATATGATAGTTATATGATGTGTACCATTTATCACTCTGGCCATGAATCATTTAGTTATTGTTTTATTCATGAATGTATGGATTAATGAGTGTTGTTGTAGCTATGTGCAAAAGGGGATAGATCCTTCTTCATGATTCTCAAATGAATCTTAGGATATGATGATCAGTTATGCATTCATAGCCTATAGTTTACATGTTTTCCATGCATTTGATGAAATGTCTAGAGTGTTCTAGGAAGATTAGGTGAATTTATTCATTCAAGTTTGAATTCTTAGCTTTATCGTCATGTGAACAATGATTTAGAAAGTATTAGCTTGTTTTGAGTAGTGGTCAGGGCGTCAGCCTAGAATTTTGGTCATAATTTTGGCACCGTACCATCTAAACAGAATTTTTTGGGCCATAACTTCTTCGAAGCAATGTCATTCATGTAGTTGGAGCCCTATGACTGCACCCTTATAGGCTTGTACATGCAGTTGGGGGTTAATTTTAGAGAAAAAGTAACTTCATCTCAGGGTTTGGTTTCCTTATATGGCTTTTTTGCCACTAAGTGTCTTGCAAGCCTTTAGGGAAGTCTATGAGATGTCATTGTCAACTCGACTTCCATAGCTGATGCTTGGAGGTCAGGTCATGTCATACCAACACTTTGTCTGATGTTTACCCTAGAGTTCAATGAAATTAGGTAAATATGGCGTAGGGTGGTTACAGTATAACCTCTCAAATACAAGGGGTATATTTATGCTTCCTGATTCCAATATTATGGGTGTTTCAACTTTATACTACTCTGGTATCACGATCTCTATTGATTCAGAACCCTTTAAATGTCTAGGAACTATTATTTCTGACTAATCCCCACTATGTTTTGTAATTGGTTACCATGTTGAGTTTGTGCTTTTGTATTTGGAGTATTTCTTCTATATTTTCAATAAAATGGCATCACCTTGGTTTAGGGCCCTGACTATTTTTCCTTTTGGGGTCCTTTCTTAGTTTTTGGGTAGGTGTTTTGTGGGTGTCGTATTCAAAAAAAAGTTAAACATCTCAACGTCGTATTCTCATAATCTCATATATGTGCCCACTAAAAATTTTCATGTTTTATGGGAACATGATCAAGAAGACCTTTAGTAATGTTGATTTGTACACATATCAAGGAAAATGTAAAGATTCCTTTTTTTGTTCTATCCAGTTCCTTTCTTTTGAATTTTCCCAAGGTATTTCCAATATCCTTCAAGATATGATGGTTAAAGAAAGGAAGAGAGAAGTTTCGAAACCTCACCCAAATAGTATCATTGTTACCACCATGCGTGTAGCCTCAAACTCTGTGAACCATGGGGTAGATAAAATCCTAGCTCTACCCCAAAACCATGGCCATTCATTTAGTAATTTTTCCAAATTTTATGATATTACAAATTGTACTATTAAGAAGCCTTTAGAGAATAAGTAGAGATCATAGTTTGTTGTCCAAGAGGAGTGCACCCATTGATATAATTCTTCAGGCGTTGGCCATAAGACATTAAATTGACAAACTAATGGTTTATATTGCAGATGAACAAAATATAATTTTAACTTTGGGTTTTCTAAATCCATAGCTGCTACATTGTCCATTTTCTCAATAATGTAAAGTCCTGTCAAATTTTTGATCTGAATGGTTGCAATGATAGTATTTTGTTTTAGTGCATCCTTGATGAATATAGAACCATTTAAGCTCCTAATATTTGTATTAGGGTTTTTGAAGCCCGTAGACTGCCTCGAAAACCTTAAACATAAAATTATATTAGAATCATTTTCCATGCCATGATCTTTCAGTGGGAGAGAGTCCAAAAGAAATTTTCTTTTGTATAAAAAACTTGATGTGTTTTTGGTACTCCCACATCATTTTTTATGCTTTTCTTTAGATGTTTCACTAGATGTATGCCCCATATTCATTGGATTATTGTCTTTCCATTTAAATTCTTGACAAATATCTGGTAGTTTTCTTTTTTGTTTTAGATATTGTCGATACGTGGATTTAGAAGATAGGGAGGAGACCCAGAGAAGGGTAGACCAGGAGATAATATTTGAGATATTTTAGTTTCACAAATCATATCCATATATTGTTGCATATCTACCATGAACTAATCCTTCAACATTCCCCAATTATGAGAAATGCGCCTTGATACCCAAGGGAACTAAAATTCCAATGCACAAAAGGGAAAGTGAAATTTTAATGGCCCCATAGGGAAATCTAAACAATACCACAACAGGAAATCCCCACTTTCATCATAGATCCAATTGTATGTTTGCTTTCTTATGCACACTGTTAGGGCCTAAATCTACCTCAGGCTGAGAAAGGCAAGATATAGGGTAACATCAAACCACGCTTAACTGGTAGCTAACCCTACCAGGTCAAGAGACGGCTCTCTCCTTGTCAATATCAATAAAGTATGATCACTAAAGCTTGAGATGACTGATGTAAAGACTAATTCTAGGTTCGGTATGTGCTCAGATGATTTTGATTGAATTTGATGATGTTTTGTTGGCTCAAATGTGAAAGGCAGATTTGGGTCCAGGGAATGGACTCAGTTTTGCAAAGGTCTCTATGGGGTGAGGTAGGAAAATGGCTTAGTACTTCAAATTGAGTGAGATGGAGAGCATTAAGACTAGTGAAGAGTTGAAGAGGGCATGAAACTCTCAGGGATTCTCTTCAAACAGCTGAAAACATAAATAACTAAACAAACCCTAGGTAGAGCACTACAGTATCAATGAATTATACCTTTATTCTTGTTTCATTTAGTTAAGATGAACAGAGAGAGATGATGGCATACATAAATACATGTAAAATTTTAATTACAAAAGGAAAAACAATACCAAATCAAATTGCCACAAGAATCCCAAAAAGTGCTGCAAACCCTGGTCTATTCCTTTGCCAAACTGCAGAGATGAATGTAAAATGCTGCTCAAAAGCTTTCACAAGAGTCTAACCTTCTGCCAAATTTAACCCCTACACTATGAAATTAATAAAATATATACATTTGATCATCCTTGTACTAAGGGAATTGAGCTCAACCATTTTCTTCTAAATAGAATCAGTTACATTAAACCTGGGCCGAATTTTTGAAAATAGGCGTTGAAGATGAACTCGTATCTCCTAAACCATAGCACTTGTTACAAACTGAAAGAGGTTTTTGTAGATAAGGTCATGTTGGAGAAAAAAATCTCTCAAATTTGGGAAATTCATTTCCAGTTGCTCGCAATCGGTGCCACAAAACCATCCCTAAAATAGAAAATGATTAAATATTTAAATTTGTCAAAATGAGTTGTAATGATCTAGTCACATATCCCAATCCATGACACCTGTGAACAAAATTAAAGAGGTTTTTGTTACATATTTTGTTTTTAACAAAAACCTCCTTGAGTTTTGCAAAATTACTTTCCATCTGTTGTAAAATGGCACCGCACTAAAATGACTAAAACAGTAAAAAATACGAAAATTTGCTTTGTTTTAATGTAGGCAACAAATATCACTGTATATATCCCACATAGTATAACTTTTGCATAAATTGAGGGAGTTTTTTGTTACTTGGTATGTGGTGAACACAAACCTCTTTCACTTTTGAAAAATTCCTTACCATTATTTCAGAAACTGATTTTGTACTAAACTTGTCATTGTGCGTAGCAACTGAGCTCAAAACATGCATAACCAAGAATCACTCATTCATTTCGATCATATATTCTAATCCGAGAGCCAGTTATGGGAGTGTGATATACCATTGGAAATATTTTTTTGAGCTTATTCTGATGGACACACTTGTGACATGTTTTGTGTTGAACATCGTGTGCTAAACATCTAAGAAAACTTGACATAGTAAGAGCTCATGTTGATCCCTAGTGACAGGCTGCGAAGAATGGAGCTAACATCGGCTCCATTGGGGATGGAATCTCCTTGGAGGTGTCATGAAAACCATAGACCAAGTCCCTCATCCATTGGGCATGTATGGTCAAACAACTACAAACTCAAAACAACTCATACCAATCCAAAAATATATACATACTGTAACATGTACATAAACAAATACTGAAAACTGGAATGATGCCTCAGGCAGCTTATTTATGTACAAATCTAACCCACTTTGCTAAAAAATTGATAGATCAAGTAATGTTGTAATGCCATATCAGCCAATCAAGTAATCGTGACAAGGATGCTGCTTGAAAGTGCTTCAACCAGGACGCAAATGTAAATGCTGACAGCCATACATGCACATAACGAGTCTAGTTATGTAAAAGACAATTTGATCTATCATTCAAACTGAAAAAAAAAATTCCATGTACGTTGCAATAGGATCAAAAAAACTAGACTCTGTTTGCTGCCTTAACTACTCAATACTGACCTCCAACTACAAGCTGTCAATGCAAACATCGACGGGCAGCTCTACTATTTCTTGTTTTGAAGGAGGGAGAGTCTCCAAGAACTTTTTTGGATCTCAGAATTCATATGATTGGATCTCATCATTTAAATACTTAATCTCCTTCTCAATTTTTTCAAAAGCTAACTCAAAGATACCAGTTTTAGCTTTAGGAGGAAACTTCGGAGATCTCAAACATTGAAGCATGCTGTCTAACTTCTTTTAAAACTTCACAAAACACAGGGTTTGCCACATACCGTACAATTTTATTTTAGTGCATGAACAGATTAGTGAGAGCTGGAATCTCTGGATTGAGTTGGAGTCGCCGAGTGAATGTTTCAGCCTTCATATGTGTGTGAGTGTTGTCCACCATCAGCAGTCAGATCTGTAACTTGAATGATCTTTCCTGGAGAAGATTTGTCACCTCTTCAATTCTTCCACAAGGGCATTTAGAGCGCTTGCAAGTTAGATGTTCAGTTCATAAACTAAACCAAAGATTGACTGAAGTAGCATTCATCTACTATGCACTTGCAGAGCAAGAGCAGTTCGAAGGCTACCTGGCTAAATTCAATCTCCATATGTAGTTTATAAAGCAAAGAACATTATTGAACAAACAAATTTTTCTTCCCCAGTATGGTCGCCACTATGTTAGGGCCTAAATCTACCTCAAGCTGAGAAAGCCAAGATCTAGGGTAACATCAAACCACGCTTAACTTGGTAGCTAGCCCTACCAGGCTAGGAGAGGGCTCTCTCCTTGTCAATCTCAGGAAAATATGATCACTAAAGCTTGAGATGACTGATGTAAAGACTAACTTTAGGTTAGGTATGTGCTTAGAGGATTTTGATTGAATTTGATGATGTTTTGTTGACTCAAATGTGAAAGGCAGATTTGGGTCTAGGGAATGGACTCACTTTTGCAGAGGTCTCTATGGGGTGAGGTAGGAAAATGGCTTAGTACTTAAAACTGGGTGAGATTGAGAGCTTTTAGATTGGTGAGGAGTTGAAGAGGGCATGAAAGTCTCAGGGATCCTCTTCAAACAACTGAAAACATAAATAACTAAATAAACCCTAGGTAGAGCACTACAATATCAATGAATTCTACCTTTATCCTTGTTTCATTTAGTTAAGATTAATAGACAGAGATGATGGCATGCATAAACACATGTAAACTTGTAATTATAGAAGGAAAAACAATACCAATCAAGTTGCCACAAGATTCCCACAAAGTGCTGCAAACCCTTGTCTATTCCTTTGCCAAACTACAGAGATGAATGTACAATGTTGCTCAAAACATTTCACAAGAGTCCAACCTTATGCCAAATTTCATCCCCTACACTATTAAATTCATAAAATATATACATTTTCTCATCCTTTTACAAAGGGAATTGAGCTCAACCATTTTCTTCAAAATGGAATCAGTTACATTAAACTTGGGCCGAATTTATGAAAATAGGCGTTGAAGATGAACTCGTATCTCCTAAACCATAGCACCTAATACAAAACTGAAAGAGGTTTTTGTAGATAAGGTCATTCTGAAGAAAAAAGTCTCTCAAATTTGGGAAACTCATTTCCAGTTGCTCACAACCTGTGTCACAAAATCATCTCTAAAACAGAAAATTATTACAAATTTAAATCTGTGAAAATGAGTTGTAAAGATCTAGTCACATATCCCAATCCATGACACCTGTGAATGAAATCAAAGAATTTTTTTTTATATGGTTTTTGATTAACAAAAACCTCTTTGGGTTTTACAAAACTCTTTCCATCTGTTGTAAAATGGCACCAAACTAAAATGACTAAAACAATAAAAAATATGAAAATTTTGCTTTGTTTTAATGTAGGCACCAAATATCACTATATGTATCCCACATAGTAGCACCTATGCATAAACTGAAGGAGGTTCTTGTTATTTGGTATGTGATGAACAAAAACCTCTTTCACTTTTGAAAAAATCCTTACCATTATTTCAGAAACTGATTTTGTACTAAACTTGTCATTGTGTGCGGCAACTGACCTCAAAACATGCATAACCAAGAATCACTTATTCATTTCGATCATATCTTCTAATCTGGGAGCTGGTTACAAGAGTGTGATATACCCTTGGAAACATTCTTCTGAGCTTCTTTTGATCACCACACTTGTAACATGTTTTGTGTTGAACATCATGTGCAAAACATCTAACAAAACCAGACATAGTAAGAGCTGATGTTGATCCCTAGTCACAGGCTGCGAAGACTGGAACTAACACACACTTTGTTCTTTTCACATTGAAATTGAGGCTCAATATCAATGGATTTTACAATACATTATATTTAGTTACCGTTTTAAATAAAAAACACAAAGAGATGGAGGTTTGGCCCATTCACAGGATTAAAAAATTAAATCTCCCTTTGATCCCCACAACATGAGGAAAGCATGGCTTCACCATTGCAACTCGTCTTGTCTACACAACATCTCTCGATCAGGGAACCAAAGTCAACACCATGAAATAGGCCATTTGAAGCCAGAAACCTAGAGTAATGAAGAGCCTCCATCGCTTCCTCTCCCCCATATTATATATAGTTTTAATAAAAGTATAGGTTGATTTAGTTTGTTGTTGTTACATCGGCTGTATTTATCACTTGGGTTTATTTTAGGTGGTTGAAAGGAATGATTAAATTCTTGCAAATGGATTCTTGAGTTTATGTTGAGTATATTATATTGAGTACATTATTATAATGGCCCTTGTTTCTTAATGACCTTTAACTCTCACAAAATTACTTCTTCTTTTTTTACTATCTTGAAAGTGGGATGCTTTGATATAATATATTATTATTATTAATAATTAATTTTTAAGGTAATGTGATGATGCATTTCCCCTTCATGATAACATCTCCCCCATAAAGAGTTGTAAAGTACCCTTTTATTAGCCAAACAAAATATTTATCAATTAAAATCATATATCTATGTGTGTGTGTCTATATGTATATTAAATTTTTGAAAATAAAAATAAAACATTATATTATATCATTTATAATTATAAAATTTAAAATTTTTCACTAGAATTTCATTAGGAAATCCAAACCATTCGTAAAGCTTAACATCAAAAAATTGATAGAGTTTATAGATATCAAAATTACAACAAGTATCTCTTGAGCAATATAGCCTCCTATCACAACAATAAATTGAAAGCTAAAAGACCAACATGGAAAATGGGTAAAAGGGAAGCAAACATGAACCATCATTTGGTATTAAGGAACTCTAATTATTCTACTATATTTGGTTCTTCATTGCTTCCTAGTCAACAATATGGTTTGAAGGAAGACTCAAATGATCTTCAATGTTCTAGACATCTATGAAAGCAACATAAAGTGAGTTGAAATTCATCATGCGTACATATGATATCCTACATAACTTTGTTATAGTCTAGTATATCCTTTACTAACATTTTTAAATTCCAATAGATACCCACCATGTATAGACATTAGCTAAAGAAACGATGGGTATGGCCAACGTCAAAAACCCAGTAAACTATTTTACTTTTCACCATATTATCAATTACTAAACGATGTTCACATGCAATATCCCATTCATGTTTGGCAATTTCATTCTATATAGGTTTGAGTGTATGAGAATGGAAAATCCTCAAAGAGCATTTCTTTTTTTGTTAGGCTCTTAACCCACCATGATCACTATAATAGAAAACATCATGCAAACTTATAGCACACTACCTTATAATCTCTACTCCCAACTTAAGAATGGAACTAGGATCAAGATGAAAGGAGGAAAGGGAGGAAGTAAAATTTAGGGAAAATCATACTTAACAGAGATGGATGGAAGTGAAGAATATCAAAATAATACTAGAGGTTAGGCCCATGAAAAAAATAGAGAGAGGAATGAGGAAAGATTATGAATTTCCATGTGAGAGTGAAAGCTCTCTAGCTAGAAACTGAAAGTGAAGGTATGAAAAAAGATAGAACCAAAAAATGAGGAATGATACCAGTGGGCTTTTCAACTAGAGACTAGAGAGAAAACATTTACCTGGAATGAAACAAGAAAGGAGAGCTCATAAACATGAAAACTAATTGAATTTAACTGAAATGGTGTAAAACTCTTACAGTAATTTCAAATTGCGGAAGGGAAGCACAAGGAGTGGCCATAAATGTAATACCCCTCTGTTTCTATGTAACATTTTTATGTTTTTAGATTTAACTATTTTTAGATGTGATGGTTAGGAATCCATGATGATTTTTAATTAATATAAACAATAAATGATGATGATGTAGTAGATGAATTTTATTAATGAAAAAGAAATCTCAAAATTACTTGAGAAAGAAACACTTGATTTAAGATGTTATTGACAAGATCCAGAAACTAGTGTTGGTGGATAATATCAAGACAACCTTCCCTAAAATAATTGTTACACATCCCTAGGGGTTGATTAGTAAGATTTAATATGATGAAAGAGAAAATATATTAAATCACCTAGTTGTATAAAAAAAATAAGGGTGAATAAACCACCATGGGAGTGAAAGGTGGCCTTTAAAGAAACATGAGGAAATACATTTTTCGTAAACAAAAAAAAAACTAGGCTAGTGGTTTGGAAAGCCCATGAAATGTGGGATGCCTCGAAGGAAAAATATGTCAGTGAAGTAATGTATAAAATACATTATCTGCAACCACAAGAGGTTGTTGATTCTCTATCAAGAACATCTTAGCTTGAGGGGAGCTAGACGACTGAGTTCAACATTGGTAGGAAGGTGGTTCGCCCAAGTGCAGTTCCAGTTTTAAAATATGGTTAGATATTCTGGAGAATTATTAAATGTTGGTTATATGAACAATATTGAGTGTGTCATTTATTTTCTAAGCATGAAAGTAGGATTGATAATACTCGTTATTTGTTCTAATAGATTTATATTTTTATAATGTATTGGTTACCAAAATGACTGTGCCTGTAAGGGGGGAGTCGCCTGTGTAATTATTTGGAATGAATGTGGGTAGAAAATGGCTAGGTATGGTATAAATCTATGGATATTTAATTTCTTATAAGTACTTAGATGAGTATGTTTTAATCTAGTGAAATTAGTGTATGTGAAGTAGTGTAGTAAGGAAAATTTGTACTGTCACCTGAATCCCATATCTTGGTTGTTATTATGGTGAACTCTCTAGTTACTATTAGATTTTGAATACCTATGCATGCACAAGTCGAATTGATGTATAGTCCAGGTTACACAAATTTCCCTTTGACATAAGGGTAGGATAGACTATGCAAATAAAGGAATCATTAACTTTAATAATATGATGAATGTTTGACCATAATTACTAATGGAATAGTGATTTGTAACCTATGGGAAACTATATTAAACAACAAATTGATACTCAAGGTATTTTCATGGCTATTTTCCATATTCGACGGATACAACCAATGTATAGAATTTTCCCTAGAGTATGAAAGGAAGAGATTCACCAAGAGTGAATCAAAACTCTTAAGGAAAGATATCGTGGAAAATTCAATTTCTGATTTTGAGTTACGTAGAGATATTAACATCCACAAATTCAAGGATCGTTTAGTACTTTACGTTTCCGAAAGATACTTCTAGAAGTATCATCTCTGATGCTCGCCAAAGAAGAATAAATTTATTAAATTACCAATAATGGTATACTCAACCCATTCAGACTAATATGTATAGGAAGATGGATTTGGAAGATGTAGCTTAACATAAGAAATATTAAACCCTACAATGGAATTCGACAAGAAGGAAAAATTTAGTTGTCAGTCTAGAGTTATAAGTGTTAAGGTACATATAAATCACTTATAATAAGATCTTTTCCACTCAACTATTTGCGAAGATCAATAATATTGAAAACCTACACTAGACTGTATTACACTAGTGGATATGAGAAGGAGTTAGGGTAGTGTTTGTTGGAATTATGATACATATGTTGTACTTGATGGCAACCCACTCATCTCAGATGATAAATTATAGTGTACAAAATTTCACGCATTTTCATGAAGATAAAAGTTTATTTCATGTAGAGAAAAGTTCACACACTTTTATGCGGAGAAAAGTTTATTTCATGTAAAAAGTTCACGCACTTTTATGCAGAGAAAAGTTTATTTCATGTGGAGAAAAGTTCATGCACTTTTAGGCAAAGAAAAGTTTATTTCATGTGGAGAAAAAGTTCATGCACTTTTATGCGGAGAAAAGTTTATTTCATGTAGAAAAAAAAAAGGTCATGCAATTTTATGTGGAGAAAAAGTTTATTTCATGTGGAGAAAATTTCACCCACTTTTATGTGGAGAAAAAGTTTATTTCATTTGGAGAAAAAGTTTATTTCATATGGAGAAAATTTCATGCACTTTTATGCAGAGAAAAAATTTATTTCATGTGGAGAAAAGTTCACGCACTTTCATGGTTGGTTCATGGTATTGGTTCGACAGTTTTTTGATCCTATGGTTTTGGTCCGTGGTATTGCATCCAAAAGTGTTGATCACAAGTATTGGGTTCATGGTATTGTGTTATTATGGTTTTGGACCGTGGTATTGTGAAAGGCCTAAGACTATAAAAGGGGAAGGAGATCATTTGGCAAAGCATCATCTGAATTATTGAATATCTGATAATGTGCTAGATCTGGAATACTGTGATTAGGTTATGGTGCAGATCTGGATCAGAGCTAAAGGAGGATCTCATCGGTTGATGGAGAACAAGATCTAGGGATAGATCGGGATCAAATGGTTTGAAATGAACTATCTCTATATATTTGATTATGCTTATTATAGATTTGTATACTGATGCTTATAATGATCTAATCTGGGTATAACTTAAGTTTGAAATCGCTGCAAGTCATGTTTGAATATTTATATATCTGTACGCCAGTTGGCTTTGGTGTAAGCGCGTATGTATGCAGGTTTGGTTCATTTTAGTAGCGTATACAATTTGAGCTATGATATTTGAAGTCACAAGTGGTTCTGGTTGTTGATGGGTTCTGATGACAGTTTAAAGGTGTCGGTATTTTGCATATCCTATTTGGTTGATTGTGTTTAGCTTCAGTATTGATGGATGAGAACTAATATTGGATCAGGATCATAATGACTCATATTTATGTGATCTGATGGAATAGATCTGGGTGCTAACACATATATTATCCTTGTCTATGTATTGATCTAGTGTTTGGGTGATTCAGAAGATTGATTGATTATGTGCTTCAATGATATTAATGGGTCCAGTATGAAAATTGGATGAAACGTGGCCTTTCCGATTATGTGTTGTGCTTCAGGAATATCTAGTCTGAAAATGTATGAAACGTGGTACCTGGAGGAGAGAATGTTGTAGGCCAGTGCCTACGTACTAGTATCTTAGCTATTACAAGAACTATGGCGGTTGTAGCTCCCTTCCAGAAGAGACTGGAGAACAAGAGAGGGTTGTAGCTCTCTGCAGGTAGAAGCCTACGTACTGGTATAAGACTGCACCAGTACAGAAATATTGTAAAAATATTTTCTTATTAAGAAGAAGGTTGAGATGACTTGCAGCAGGTGGTTTTCTCCCACGTTAGGTTTCCACCTTATATCATGGTGTTCATGTGTGCGGCTTATGTGTGATGATATGTTCTATTTTACTGCACCTGTTTACTGTTAATATGGTTGATAATGTTCTAATGCACTCATTAAGGATCAACTAACTGAATCATAAGAAGTTGTGGAAGTAGGATATATGAATCTGAATATAGAAATGAAAAAGTTTTATTGATGTGGTAATATTGATTCACCCCCCCTCTCAGTATTATTTCCAACAATTGGTATCAGAGAAGGTTCTTTTATGTAAGCCACTGGTGTGACTATGCGATCAATCACCGGTACCTATTCAATCCTTCTCTTTGGATCATCATACCTAAGAGCATCATACCTAGGTGGATAGCTTTCTATAGGAGGTGGAGATCCTGGTTCTGATGTGTGAGATTATGACCTTCGTGGTCGAGATGTTCCCTGATTACAGGAAAGCGCCCTCCGGGTCCCTCTCCCCGCCCCCATTTCTTATCTCAGCCAGGGGGTTATTGAATCAAACGCTGTAAAGAAAAGCAACAACCGTGATATATAAAGTTAATAACAAGCACAGAGTAAGCAAGATCGAAGCGTCAGTAGCGGATCAGCAGGCTACACAATGCTCTCTGAACCTGAATAGTAACCCATAAGCACTGGTCATAAGACCAGCTAGTAGCCACTACGTTGGTCGTACAGCCTTAGTCGTTATCACATCAAGACTGATCGGGTAAATCTCAGTAGCCCCAACTATTATATGAGGTCTCGCAATGTCCTACTAACAGCATAACATTTCTACAGCCACTTGCCAAGCTTCCTTTGTCGGGCGGTTTCTTTCGTAAAACCTGAGGAATATCAACATAGTGTCTGTTAACACCAGGTGTTCCTATGATCCCCACAGGGGAATACGCCGTGGAACCACTTTAACCAATCTTGGGATTACACTTCTAGCCCAACTCATCAGAGAGGGCTCTCTCTTTAAGGTTTGTCTCTATTTTGTGGAGATTTTAGGCTAGTTATGAAGTAAGGGTTTTGGTTTATGTTTGGTTGGAAGGATGTCTTTCTGTGCCTGAAGTGAAAATCTGCAGATAATGTTAGTTCAATGGGCAATGGAGTCTGTGGCTACTGGTTGTTGAAATCTTGAGTTTGAGCTGCTGGGATTACAGGGCCATTTAGATACTTCATAAAACAAACTTGAAATTATGATGGTGAAATGAAAACAACCAGTGAAAAGCAATTAAGAATTTTTCACCAAGCTGGGGTGTGAGAAAGAGATATATTCCTCTGGAGAAAAACTTGAATTCCTGAAACAATAATCACTCTGAAAGATATAGCGTGAAAGGGTAGCAATTAAGAATTACACCTTTATTACTATAGCTGAAGAAAACACTTATAATAGCTTAGATTGAATTCAGGGTAATCTGTGATTAAATCCTGGAACTATTCTTTTTCCTTGCCATTAACTGTAAAGCACAGAAGCATGAAAGAGATATGAATGATAAAAGAACACATAACAAAGAGTTGTAAAGAAAAAATTATTGTGCCATGAAATACGCAAGAATCCTGTAACTTTCAGCTAAACACCACAATGCATCAAAACAACACAGAGCTTTGGAAATTCCACCGCATTTGTATTACTTCTCTGAGAATTTACAGTAAAAGAAATATAGAAAAGATATCAATAACATCCAACATCCAACCCCTGAAAACTTATACGAGGGGGATTATATAGAAGTGTTTCATACAAAAATATCTCAAGCATTGAGTCATCTGAGAAATAAAATATCTTCATTAACTCGTACAGAAGTAGTAGATAAGAAGTTATTGCAGCTTTCAATACAACATAAATGCTCTTTAATTTTGTCAGAAGATTTCGACCTTTGGAGGTCAGTGAGTCGGTTGAGCGCTTTGTTATATCTGATGAATGACGTGTCTGTGCAGCTCTGTCCTCCTGTAGCTTTTTGGCCCTGTCACCTGTAACTGTCAGTGCTGCTGTGGTGGCCGAATGGTTGTGCTGAGTTGGCTCAGCCTCTCTCTGCATACATGCTGATATATCAAAATTTTCCTGTGCATGACAACTTATATATTTTAAATGGAAAAAACATAATTACTGGCTTTGGTTTAGCAGTAATTGTATCAAACTATTCCAGACTTCCTGTGTGGGAAATTGATGCCTCAAAATTGCCTCTATGGTCTCATCTGCCTCTGTATATTTATAAAAATTGGGAGGCTCATCAAACAAGTGATTGATTTAATTCATAATAAAGAATAAGCTCTCTACTATGTTGAAAAAGGTTTGTCCTGATGCTGGCCCTGATTCTGCTGATGTGCTGGGCTTTTCTGCAATCTGACTTGTAGCAAAGGT
>APFE031487007.1:0-12873 GCA_000404065.3 Pinus taeda
AAGAGAAAGAAGCTTATCAATTTGCATTAAAGAACAATCTAGGAACAACAAGTTAGAATAAATAAGGTTACTCTTATCAAAATGAAGGAATATCATCATTCTAGATTTCATAGACATCATATTCAAAGAATATTAAAGAATCATTTGATGGAAAATTGAAAGTAAGAAGTACACTTACCATGGAGGAAGTTTTCATAAACATCTTGCAAACAACTATCTCAAAAGAGGACTTAATATTCAAAGGGAGTTGAAGAAAGAACATGATGCACTTAGATCATAAATATACTTGGGCAGAAAGCTAATAGCAAAAGCATGATATGTGTTGGTCAAACAGTTGAAAAGGAAAGTCAAGACCCTTTTAGATGGTTGTTTGACATATGGAAACATAACATATTGTTGGTAGAACTTATGCCAACACTACTATTTTTTGTTACTTAATGTGAAGCTAATTAATGTGAAGGAATACCCCAAAGGAAGCCAACAACAAGGATTGACATAAAGAATCCCATAACTTGACTCAAGGATATATATATCGATTACTTTTGGAAACACTGATAATGAAGAATGACATCAATAATTTTTTGGATATGGTATGGCTTCTAGGAAGAATATATAGTAGAAGTATGTACACTATAGAGGCAAAAAGGTAGTAAACTGATACAAGAAGTTATTAGACAATTTGGTGATCACTTGACAATATGTTAGATTCGATATTGATTAAAAATACGTTCACCCACCTCAGTTGGAAAGATGGAGATATAATTGGTTCTACATTGATTGGTTTTATATGTACTGTTGCTAATAATGACACTACTAATTGGGACTTGATCTGACTTCTTGGAAGAGCATGAATCGAAATTATATAGGAAGGAAGAAGATGAAAAAGCTTATGCAATCAATTATGAAGAATTTTGGCTCCATAAGGTGTTTTTTGAAGTACTTGATGACATGTTGAATTCAAAGTTGTCATAAAACCAGGGAGGTCAAAGCTTAGATAGGAGCCAAGAAGCTAAAACAAATCTCCATAAAAGAACAGGTAGTTGATGCATTGTTGACTATTTTTAGCGAGTCTTAGGCTTGTGGTTATTTCTACCTATTTGAGAGGAAGTGAGGATGGACACCATCGTCTCCATGTTTCATGCACTATGGCAAAGACTAAAAACTATAATCCTAGTGAAGGCATTGGTAGGGATAATGGTGGATTGGATAAGCATTTGTGACAAATATTATTTTAGGATTTTATATCCAAGATAAGAATAGTCCCAAGGAACGATATTCCTTGAGGATGAGTATCCAAGATAAGAGTAGTCTTGTGAGGAAATACCTAGTGAACATACAGATGGGGTATGTGCCTAGAGAGGTGGTGGTGTCCAATTTATGGCTCCCAACATTGTGCTATGATCTAGTGGAGAGATAGAGCTTTTTAGTCAAGGAATTGCTATTTTTGACAATGTTGTTTATGATGATGCTTATCAATCTGAATCCCTTATGAGAATATTTCAATTGAGAGTATCTTGTGGTGTCATTATAAATACCTCCCTACTTAAGAGGGAGTGTTGGAAATGTAACTAGTGTTAATATTCATAATGTAATTCAAATGTACTATTGATGTAACTATATTCATTTATTATTATTATTATTATTATTTCTCAGTCAAACCATGTGTTAGTGTCAGTATCTGCATACTTCCATTAGGGATCAAATCTACTCTTTTCATTTTTCATTTTAGGTGTCTCATACTAATTTTTTTGGATCATTCCACTAGGTCATGTCAAAATGGTCCACTGATGGTTGTCTTCTTCTCAGAAAATCAAATCGTCCCTCATGAGGTGCATTTGCTGACCCATCTCCATGTTGTATTTAGTTGTGGTTTCAAATATGTCATTTTTAGTGTCAAGGCAGTTGTCTTTCCATTAGGTCTTAGGGTTCACTTCCAAGGTCAAAATCATGGTTTCAAATGTAAATAATGGGCAGCAAAGGTATGAGGATGACCAATAAGAAAAGAGTGATTGCTATTAAGTCATGGTGATTGTACAAAGATCTTATGTCACTAATGTAATTTTCATCTCAAAAACATGTTTTTGAGATGAAAACAGAGTATTTTTAGTTGATTTATATTTTTTTGATGTAATTCAATTCATTTCATGTAATAAGTGTTCCTAGTTACCCTAAGCATTTCTCCTTCCTGCAAGAAAATGAAACGATTGAAGAAATCGGTTCCATCCAAGCATCATCCACCTGAAAAGAGACAAAGAGAGAAAAGCATTAAACGGAGATTTGAAGACAAAGAAAAAGTTCCAAAACATTAGAAAGTGGGTTTTTCCAAAGAAAAATCAAAATCAACCTCTATATAAGATGTCAAATTCCTTTTCCAAATTCATCGCTTTCATTTGACAAAGAGAAAGAAGAGCATTGAAGGAGAGAGGGGAATTGAGGCCAATTGGTGGCTAAGCAAAAAAGGAGGTGTTGCGCATAGAGGATGGGGCACTGCGCACAAAGGATGGAGCACTACACACAGAGGATGAAGCATTGTGCATAGAGGCTAGAGCGCTGCGCATAGGAATGGAGTGTTGCACATAGGGCAATCTTTCCAGAGCAATTTTGCACGGCACTGCACATAGGCCAATTTTTCTAGTGCAATTTTGCACGACACTGTGCATATAGCTAGAGCACTGCACATCTGTAGAGGGCACTGCTCATAAGACTAGAAAACTCCAAAACACCCTATTGACCATCCAAATCGTGTTTTTTTTCCTTTTAGAACTTCTAAAGAAGTAAGTGTAATCCTTGAACTACCCTCCCGACATTCAGTTCATCATTTTGAAGTTAGTTTGCTATTTAAAATTTCAAACCCTAGGTTGCCTACAAATCCTCCACTTATCCCTTATACCCTAATTCCATCAAACAAATCTCTCCACCTATTCCTTATACCCTAATTCCCTCAAACACATTCCTCCACTTATCCCTTATACCCTAATCCCCAAAACAAAATCCTAAAACTCTATTTACTAAACAATCCCTACCAAAGAAAAATACCCTCCTTCTCACTCTCATATCATATATATTCCATCCTACACCACACAAGCTCATCTCCCCTTCCCCTATCCCTGTTCACCATAACTCACTCCTTGATTTCCTTCTCTAGGGTTACAAAGCTTCAAAATTAAAAAAACATGAACAAAGAGGATACAAATTATGAGGACAAGGAAAACAATAGCAATGAAAGCATGGCAGATGAACCTTAGCATCAGAGAAAACCACATAAGGGAGGTAGAATTATCAGAGAGGAACCATAAAACATCAGAGAGTTACAGGCTTCTCATATGACTATCACTTGTTTCAGGCATCTAGGGTGTTATGAGTTTTGCGAGTAGGTACAAAGAGTTCAACACCATCTTGATTTGACCAGGCTTTTTGTAGCCAATATCCGTGATAACAAAGTAACTCTTGCCGGGATGACATTTACAATTTCATCCTCCATCATTATTGATGCCACAAGGATTCCAAATGTGGGGGAAAAATGGTATAAGGCACAAGATTTAGATGAGCACTACTATAAGCCATACGTCAAATCCAGGTACAGAAATGAAAAGAAGAGGACCTTTCCTTTCAAGTTGCTTGAAGACAAGTATGCCCCTATCATGAGGATCATTATGAAGTATTTTACGTGTGAGGGCAACTTTTCTAGATTGTTCACCTATCACATTAAGCTTCATATGCATTTCACAAGAGTGAAAATGTTGAGCATCTCGTATTTGTTATTCAGGAACATTGAGAAATGGCCTACATTGTACAGAAAAAGCCTTATCCCCAGTAGATGAGTAGTATCTATCACTATTCCCTGATTAAGATGATTGTACTACATCATCTCAACCTCCTCAATATCTCCTGGGATACATTTATTTCCAATGACATCTTCAATGGTCCTCAGATTCCTCCATTGGCACCTCAAGAAGCAGAAAGGCCTTCCAGCAATGACAAAGTAAAGAAAGATGAGAAGGTTAAAGAGACTAAAGCTGTTGAGGAGCCAGAAGCCTACAAGACATATCAGAGAAGGGCTAGAAAGTTGTTTGCAGCATATAGGCAAGTGTTTACTCCACTTGATGTGGAAGGGGCCTTGCCTTCTTCATCAGTTCATAGGAAAATGCTTGCTCCACAAAATGTGGAAGGGGATTTGCCTTCTTCATCGACACAACCTGTACAATAGGTGCAACAACTGCATAAAGGGAAGGAAAAGATGCTGGAGGAAATACTTGATGATGAGGAGGAAAGGGAATTTGATTTGATGGAATATAATGAACTAGAACAACCACACGTCCATCATGGCATTGAGATAGTTGACTTGGAGGCTCAAGATGAGGCAACAAATGAAAACATAATCATAAGGGAAAAAGATGCACAAATCCAAGCACTAATGGACAACTTGGTGATAGCTAAGTATGTCATTTCATACCTTGAGCAAGAGAATAAGTAGCTAAGTGACAAGCAAGTCCTCATGGAGCTGGAACTTCTCAAAACAAAGAGGCAAAGTGACAAGGGCAAGTCAGTAATGCAAGAGGAAGAAACACCAACTACCTTGACTAAAAAACAAAGAATTGAGGAGGTGTTGAATCTCAAAATTGCACCTTTCCTACACCTTTTTCTAGCTTCTTTCCATTCATCTGAACCTCTTAAGTCATCAATATCATTGCATATTAGCTAAAAAAGAGCATTTAAAGTGGTTTCTTGACTATGTGTTTGTGTTGTTATTTGAACTAGATTTTTGTTTATGAGCTGTAGAATCTTGTCACTTTTTGCAGCTTCTTTGTCAAAGTATATATTGCAGGTGTCTTCAGGCGAATCGAGCCACATGGGCAAGTTGAAAACAACGTGGACATGGACCGAGTCCTTTTGGCAGCCATAACGCTAGATTCCTAGACGTGGTTGTTCACGTGTCTTTTATCAGCGCAGATTGTAGAAATTAGTTATGACATCCTCTATTATAAATAATGCATTTTCATACGCATATTAGCTAGTCCTTGTAATGTAATTTTTGACTGTTAACAAGCCCACTGTGCCGTGACTCTATTTCTGTGTTATGACTGCATTTTTAATACATGAGAAGACTCTATTTATAAGTTCAATTCGTGGTTAATCGCTGTTGCCCGAGGACTATGCAGAGGGCTCCTGTACAAGCCGAGGTTTCGTTCATTGCCGTATAGTTTCATGCTTTATTGCCTTACATTCCTTATGCCATAATCATTCATGTATATATATTGCATTGCTTATGGTCTTCACGTTTTACTTTTGTCCATAAATTTTCATGCTTTATATTGTTGTTAACTGATCAATGTCTTTGTTCCAGATTAGGAAGCCCGAGCATTTGCACATAGCTTTCACAATGACTAATGACATGGAATTATTCTTGTGCTTCTGCTGATTTATTTTCCTTAGTTTTCAATCCCAACACTGTTTTATTTATTTCTATTTTGTATATTTGCTTTATTAGTTAGATTAGATATTAAATTACTTATGTCATTATCAGTTACCTCCTAAGGGATTGAAGTATGAAATGTGTAGTTTGATATTAGTTTATTGTTCTGCAAGTTAGTTATTGAATTGCTCATGTCATTTTTAGTTACCTCTGAAAGCCATAGCGAGACTAATGGCGAGGGATTGAAGTATGAGTGTGTAATTTGATATTAGTTTATTTTCCTGCAAATTAGATATCAGATTGCTCAAGTTGTTTATGATTACCTTCGAAAGCCAACCAACAACGAGTAGAGGATGAATGAATTAATGAATTCGACTTTACTTTGTTGGCAATTTGGATTTCTGAGTACGTTTCTTTTATTTAACAACAACAAGGACACGGCATGACAATAGCTCATGTTTTTGAATTAGAAAGTGGTACATTTTCATTTTGTAGGAGGTAATTTTTCATGCAATATTCTGCAGTAGGAAATCAATATAAAGAACATTGCTTGAAATTTATCCATACTCATATTTTAAACCAACATTGAAACAACTAAAGATGAAAAACCCCCAATAACACATAAAAAAAACCAAAAATGAAAAATAAAAGATATGTACCTTGCACATATAGTGCGCCACACTCCGTCAGGTACGAATCCCAGAATGACAAAAAATGCAGCAAAAACACATAAATGACCAAACAGTTGGCGCTGTGCCAAAAAGGTAACTAGGTAGCCAATTCTAAAAGAAAACAACAAAAGAAGGAAAAATTGATACTTCTTGAGTGGCCTCTCCCACCCAGGTGAATCTGGAGGATCAAAAGAGATTATGTTCATATATTTCTTAAGTATGCTCTCCTCTTGCACCTGTGTGACCTGGAAAATCAGAAAGAGAATTATTAGCCCAACTTAAAAAATAAAAATGACATGATAGAGCAAGAGATTCTAGGGGAAGGTTTATAGCTAGAGCCAAGAGTTCGATTTTCACAACTCCATCTTCTTCAAGGCATAAACAATATTCACCACCATCTACTCCTAGCCTTAAGATCCCTGGAATTATAGGAGCAGCAACTGAATTAGAGGATTCTCCTACACTATCTACCAAATATCATTTAGAAGAAGACCCTTTCTTTACTTCTATAGGAGAGCATATTGTAATTAAAGAAGTAGAATCACTTGAAGAAGAAAAGGAAGAAACTCCCTCTCATCCTCCCTTGATAGAAGAACTAGAGGACTCTGAGGACTTTGAAGAAACTATCACGACAGAGGAAGTAGTAGATGGATTCGGAGGTAGAGGTAGAGGTAGGGGAGGAGGAAATAATGGAGGCAACAAAGGTGGAGGTGGAGGTAATAATGGAAGAAATAAGGAAGGAGACAACTCATTTGGATTCCCTATAGTTGATGAGGAAATTCATACAACGATGAAAAACATCTCACCATTTGTCCTCCCCAACTTTTATGGATTGCGAAGTGAGGATCCTGAAACATTTCTGTTTGAGTTTGAAGTCGTGTGCCGAACCTATGATTATATGGAAGACTCTCAAAAACTCAAACTGTTTCCTTCAACATTGAAGGAAGCCGCTTTGAAATGGTTCATGGGATTAGTCACCCAATCTATTACGACTTGGAATGATATGAAACAAACATTTTTGGATAGATACCTGGACTATTGCATGCCCACCAATCACAAGGATGAGGTATTCAAAATGGTACAAAAAGAAGATGAGAACTTGGAGGATTTACTTGAAAGATTCAAATACAACTTAAAGAGAGCAAAGATGAGCAACTTAGATGAGGAAACATTGAAAGCCCTTTTATTGGAGGCCATCAGAGATGAATGGATAGATATTTTAAACATGATGGGGAAAGGAGACATTTCTCAACTTCCACTTCATGACATAACAAAACTATTTGTCCATATCTTGAGAGGAAAATCTAAGATAGGAAAAGGGCCTAGAGATCCTTCTCTCATCAGGGCAAACAAATCTGCAACTGGGTTAGTAAGTAGGGCAGAAATTGGCAATATGCATGATGAATTCAAAACTGATATCTTGGGGAGCCTTAGTGAACAACTAGACACCCTTAAAATTCAAAACAAGCAGAAACTGATGCTCTAGCCATCTTTTGTCTGAAATGTAGGAAGAAACATGCTCTAAGGGAATGCCCCTTGGATGCAAAAATTGTAGAAACATGTATGATTTGCTCAGAGAATCATGAGACCAAGCATTGTCCTTCAATTCCTGGACTCAAAGCTATCTTTCAAGAAGATCCAAATTCAGTAGAATCTCTCTGTTTCCTTGCGAGAAGACCTTGGCAGGGGCAACAAACTCAAGGGTTTAACAACCCTATGAATTTTCAACCCCCACCAAATTGGAATCCTTGGCAACAACCTTGGCCCCAACCTCAAAATCCATCAATCATTGGGTACAAGGTATGCAAAATCCTTATGTGAGATTTGCTCAAATTTATCAATTTCCTCCATCTTCAAACAAACCCACAACTTCCAAATCAAAAGTCCACACTTTCATACCATTTCCTCACAACAACATCCTCACAAAAACCCAAATCGCAACTCATACTCCCGTTTCAACAGAAAGACCATCAACTCCAGCTCAGCCACCAAATCCTAACAATAAAATCCTCAAAGAAACACATAAGAAGACAACAAATTCCTACTATTCATTGTTCCTCTCATATGTACAACTCAGGTTGGTAGAGTTTAGAAAAACCTTCTAAGAGTTCAGAGCAAAACACCTCTAAGGAAACTCCCTTAAAGCAATAAAGGTTCTGAGGAAGCAATCTTCAACTAAAACATTCAAAAAGAGAAAGAAAAGTTAACCCCACAACTCCTATAGTTAGCAACCATGCATCTTCATCCACACCTCCTTTCCCTGAAAGATTACAAATTGATAAAGGGGTGGAAAAACAAATCTTGTTGCCTAACTATGATTTTCTAGATGAATTAAAAAATGTCTGTATCAAGGTCCCCTTACTACAATCCATTAGAGAGATTCCTATTCTAGCAAAAACAATAAAGGAGTTGAGTCTCAAAAGACCAGGAAGGAAACCAAGAGATACAAGAAGAATCCACTTGGTAGGAAAAATTGCAGATATCATGATGGGAAAAATTACTATGCAAAAGTATGTAGATCCAGGTAGTCCAATTGTCAAGACACCTATAAATGGGATAGAAATTCCAAATACATTGATTGACTTAGGGGCCGCTATCAACATTATGAGTAGGCAGACTATGGAATAGCTAAAACTTCATAATCTCCTCTTTACACCTACTTTATTGCAACTTGCAGATCGATCAATTATCAAACCAGATGGTGGATTCGAACATATTTCAGTCTCCTTGGATTCTTGGGAGTATCCAGTAGATTTTATGATTTTGACCCCCAAGAGTAATCTAGGAGGGCACCCACTTATTTTAGGAAGACCTTGGCTAGCCACAGTTGATGCTTTCATTAGTTGTAGATCTGGGGATATGTACATTTCTAATGGAAATTCGACAAAGAAATTTTATTTGTATCCTCCAGCAAAAGCAATCACAGAAGTAGGAGATAATGAATGGGTCGATGATGAGGACACTGTGGAGTATCAAGGAAGGTATGTTTCGATGATTACTTTAGTATATTTTCATTAGAACTTAAAAGCCTTTTGCATTAGAAATTTAGATAATGATGAGGATTTATGATGAAACACGAGAGATTAATGAGAAACATTGGTAATTGTCATTTCTATGTGCAGGAGGGAGGAAAAATGGAAGGTGGTCATTCCAAAGGTAAAGACAAGGATGAGCTAACTACTGTCCCTTTGACGGGAGACCGCAAGCAAACCAGATCAAAACGGATCAACCCAGGAAAGGACGCGGAGATACCAGCATGGAGCAGAAAAGGAAAGAAGTGACGTAGTATTAACGATTCTGCGAATCCCTCAGGATCTTAGATCCTGAGGGATCGCTATTTTATCTATTTTCTGTATCTAGATATCTCCGCCATCTTTCTTATATAAGGGATAGCGCTGTTGGCTAGAAGGACAGTTTTTTATGTAATTTCTTTTAAGGAAGATCAGAACTGTGATCTTTATGTTCTGTTGAAGACTTGAGTTCCTGTAATTTTATTTCATGCCTTAATACAGACTTGGTTACTCTTTTATCTTTGAGCTTGGATCAATCTTAAGCGGTGTACCCCTGGAGGCTAAGGGCTCGACCCTGGAGGACACTTGCTCTTGTACCATTACATGTGGTTTCTGTGTGGTTTGTTCATAGACATAATCTGGTAATCTGCTGTGTTTTAAGAACATTATATTACATGCTCTGTTATGTTTAACTCGTTTCATGTTCCTGGAAACCAAAGCTTTATATTGACACTGTGTCATGTTACCAATCCTTTAAGTGTTGATTAATTTCTACAGGATACTGCCACTTTATTACAGAGTTCACTACGATTGTGTTTAGCATTATAACAGTTATCTTGAAAGGTTTGATTTCATATGATCATTGAATGTTACTATTTTCATCGTAAGATGCAATTGTATGCGTTTATTTAAATCAATAACAGAAGCAGATTAAGCACGGTGTGTTTCTAAGGTTGTAATCGGTAGTGTTGTTCCATAGCATGGGTACATCTTTTAAGACTGAAGGATTGATGTTTTGATTGGAGTGATTAAATAGAATTACAGCTTGATGAACTTGGTTACTGCTTATTTCAACTGTTGTTCCATTTCTAAATTGCTGTTCCATTTCTGAATTGTTGTTCCATTTATTTGTTGTTCCATTCTAATTGCCGTTCCATTTCAATTGCTGTTCCATTTCCAGATTGTTAATTTTTTGTTTCTTAAGGACAGTCTCAGGTTGTAGTGAGTATCAGCATCTGCTATTTAGCTCCCAGACCTCTGATCTGCTCCCATCAGTTATGAAAGGGATGAGTTATTACTACTGAACCCTTGATTGATGTGCTGTTCTATTTCATTGCTATTTCATTTCCTTGCTGTTTCATTTATATTCATTAAAGACGATCTCAGGCTATAGTGAGCTTCAACATCTGCTTCCTAGCTCCCAAACCTCAGATTTGTTCTCATCAGTTATGAAAAGGATGGGTTATCGCTACCGAACCTTTGACTGATGCAATGCTTGGTGTGATTTAGTCTTTTGAAGTAGTTAAGTTGTAGACTCGCATTAATTTACTTTTGTAGCTTTTAAACAGCTATACTACAAGCATTACTCTGACAAGTGCTAAGCCTCATACTGAGGCACTCTTTGAAATAACCCGACGTTCCTGGATTGACATATTAATGTGAGGTAACTAGAGGTGAAGGAGACCCTTTTTATAGCTCTACATTTTGGCGCCCATTTCCAAACTGGTTATCACAGTCGTATCCTTCTGCAAACCCATGGCTAAATCAGACAAGCCAATCTGGTTGGTCGAATCCTCCTTATCCCCCGCCATACTGGCAAAATAACCCATACCCACCACAATGGACTCCCCCTACTTCACAAGGTTCAGTCTGGCAGACTAACTGGCATAGACCAACACAACAGCCAGTAGGAAATATTCCTTTCCCTCAACCTACATTGCCAGCTTTACAGCAAAACCCCCAATCTAATCTGAGACCCCAACTCCCAGCCCAGCCCAATCCCAATCCAAATAACAGACCGGTCCAAGCACTCCAAATTTTAGAAATACCAGAAGAAGGACCCGATCTGAGGGAGTGCAATGATCTTCAGCTAAGATCTGGGTGTATTATCCTAACAGAGGGAAATAAAACAGTTTAGATTGAAGATCAGTTACCTAGAGAGCATCCGTCACAAGAAGAGGATGTAAATAGACAACAAACTCAGAATCAAGCAACTACATCCTCTCCCCCGTTCCCAAAATGTTTAGTCATACCTCGACCTATACAACAACCCAATTTCGACATTCTGGGAGAATTACAAAACTTGTACATAAAAATTCCATTCCTTCAGGCCATTCAAGACATTCCGATATACGCAAAAACTATTAAAGAATTGTGCATAAAAAAACCAAGAAGGAATATAATAGATAATCCAAGAGTTCAAGTAGTCGGTACTTTATCTGACTTATTATCAGGAAAGGAAACACCTATTAAATATGAAGACCCAGGAAACCCAATAGTAACTGTTCAAATTTATGGTCAAACCTTAACCAATGCCTTAGTTGATCTTGGAGCTGCAATCAATATATTAACAACAGCTACTTGCCAAAAGCTAGGTATTACATCTGCAGAACCCACTTCAACTCTGCTAGAATTGGCTGATCGGTCTGTGGTGGCCGGAAGGCATACTGCATGATGTCATGGTCTCGGTTGACTCTTGGGAATACCCAACTGGTTTTCTGATAATAAACCCTAAAACCCGACTTGATGGACATCCATTGATCTTAGGAAGACTTTGGCTCACTACCGCTGATGCCTATATCGGCTGTCGGCAAGGGAACATGATCATAACCAAGGGGGCAGATATCAAGAATTTAGTACTATACCCCCCAGTGCAGCCAAGTATCACAATAGTTAAAACTAATAGGCACCCTGTATCATATCTTACTGACAACATCAGATCTCCATTAACTATACAAGAAGCATTAGAGTTCAAAGACCAACCAGAAGATGATGCCGTCAACAACTTTATTAGTCAAACTGAACTCACTCGTACCCAGTGTCATATGATAAAAGTAGCATTTGATAACGAAGTAGAAGAGGAACCTCTGAAAGATGCACATGATCACACGATCCCTGTCACTTCGGTGGCACATAGTAAAATTGTGGAAATTGATTCTAGAAAGACCTTAAACATTAACGCTGACCTTACACTCAAACAAGAAACAAAACTCATTCATATCTTAAGAAAATATAAAGAAGCATTTGCATGGGATTACCCTGTTATGAAAGGAATTGATCCTTAATTGCGTACACACCACATCTACATAGAAAATGATGCAAGACCTGTTAGACAGCCTCAGAGAAGACTAAACCCTCATCTAAAAGAAGTAGTAAAAGCTGAGCTTCAAAAACTTTTAGATGTTAACTTCATCTACCTTATCTCTGATAGTAAATGGGTCTCTCTGCTTGTGGTGGTACCGAAAAAGAATGGGAAATGGAGAATCTGCGTGGACTACAGGGAGCTAAATAAGGCAACGCAGAAAGATCAATTTCCTCTCCCATTCATCGATCAAGTATTGGACACTTTGGCAGGGAAGAAATTCTTTTTTTTTCTCAATGGCTTCAGTGGGTATAACCAAATACAGATTGCCCGTGAAGATCAGGACAAAACTACTTTTACTTGTCCTTGGGGAACATTCGCCTACCGAGTTTTACCTTTTGGTTTATGTAATGCCCCTGCCACATTCCAAAGGGCTATCCTTAGCATTTTTGCAGATCTAATAAATGAAGGACTAGA
>APFE031487020.1:0-112853 GCA_000404065.3 Pinus taeda
CTAAATGCATGAGAAGGGTTCAAATACTACTAACTAAATAACTTATTTACAGAAATTGAGGATTCGGTTTAAATGACCGTCCTTTTTCTAAGCAAAACTATTTCTAAAATTAAATCTACTATTTAATTATTTCTAAATTTGCTCCTTAATGTCGCAAGCATTTAGTATTTTCCTAAGTGGAGTCGGCTGGCTGTCTTTCGTCTTTGGTTGAGTTAAGCAAACAGAATCGGCAAGGGCTGGCAAATTGATGATATACTTGAGAGTCATCCAATGACTATGCGACATTACCATGTATACCTGGTAAAAATCCCATTTCAACTTGGTTAACCCTTGGACTTTTTCTGCTTTTCCTTCAGTCTTCTATTTCTAGTTTGTTTCTATCACTGATTTCTTGCAATTTTCGGGGCTTGCAGGTGACTAAGCAACTAGGGGCCTTCCTTTTCAAACAATTTTTCTTAGCGATGCGTGATTAGCGCTAATCGCGCATCGGAAACTACCTTTGTTTCTTAATTCGGGCTTCCCTGATGCGATTTTTGCCTCTCGCGCCTTTTTCTCTTATTCGGTATAAAGCTCAAAATTTGTAAAAATAGTGAATCTGTGGCTCTTGACCCTGAGAATTAAACTGTTTGTTTCTGGTATCAGCATCGTTCAGTACCCATTCAACCATCGATGTATATGAGAAATCTGTGATAGATGCCTCAGAAGAGTTGTGTGGCTCTTTTTCTTCCTTAAGTAGATTAGGTGTGCCTTCCGAAATGTACATTGGAGCGTTGCCTTTCCTCCTCATAGTTTTCTACATACTACCGTGTATAACACTTCGTCCTTCTTTCCTGCAGTTTACATTGAGGTGGAAGTAATGATAAAAGACTAATGACAGGAAAACTTTTAAATGTTGAAGATATGCAAAACATGCCACCTTACGTGAGCTAGTTCTTCGAAAAACACAACACCATACTTCATTAACAACTGGAAATAACTCATTAATTCGCATTAAAATACATGACCAACTCTTGGCTGAAAAATTTTTCTCGAATAATGAGCCAGAACCAACTGCAATGGAGGGGTCCTGCGATTTTTCTTTGCGATATTGCAGATTGTTGTATCGCAAATCACAACATCATCATGTTGTTTTTTATCGCAAGGTCGTAGTATCGCAATATCGCAATTTCATCGCGATGTTTTTTACCGCAAGGTCACAGTATCGCAACATCGCAAATCTACAGTATCGCGGTATCACAGTATCGTAGTATCGCAACATTGCAAATCGCTTAATCACAATTTCCTTATGTGTGATTCATGTGATTTTTGTGATGCGCGATATACGATATCACATATCGGCGATTTTTAGAGTTTTTTAATGTGAGTGCTTCTTTAACGTGTGCAATGCGATGAAGTTTTACATCGCAATCTCGTGTTTTTCATCATTTTAACTCATTAGAAGGCGCCCTATCATTATTTGCGCGATGTGATATCTCTTAAGGAGTGAATTTAATTTTCTTCATTATGAAACTTAGGTTTTTTAGATTCTTCAAGGTATTTTCCTAAGTCCATGATGTTGTAAGTTTCATCTAAAAAGAAAATGTAACACTAACTAATTTTTTGATTTTTACTGAGGGTCCCCACTTATTTAGTATTAGCAATAACACTTCATAAGGAGGGGGGTTGTTAGTGGCCACAACAATTGGCGATTCACTTGGAAGAACCTGTTATCTCTGTGTTTCTATTGAATTTTTTTAGCTTCCAAAACAGAAAATTTTTCAGAAAATTAAACTTTATTATGGAAAGATAAAGTACATTATGCTCTAACCTATCAATGACATTTTGTTTCAGCTATTTTCAACTTTGATTATTTTCTGCCTCAAGTTAGTCCTTGTTTTTACATCAGTCATTACTTGGTTTGTAAAGATAGAACAAAATCTTCTCTGTAAACCAGTTTTAAAATATGCTCATTTGTCATAGGTAGAGCCTCTGCTGCTAGCAGGCGTTCATAGCCTTGATAGGGTTACCTATTATCCAGCAATGATCCTGTATCCTACTTAAAGAAACCTACAACTCTCAAAGAACAATCCACATCCACACTTATTGCTTTGATTTTCTTTTTTATTCTTAAAGAAAAATGTCTTGGTTTGGTAGCCAATTTATGACATAGTCATTCACTCGATTTATAACTTTGCTGAACAAGTTGGCTCGTGATGAGACCCCTTGCTTCTTGATTGTAACAATCTTGAGTCATTGCCCTGTTGTGGTATGCAGTATTTGGCAAAGTCAGCAAGTTATAATATCTGTGATTATGATAAGCCGGCTCATGATGAGACCTCTCATTCTTTAAGATGAAGTGTATCCTTGGATTGTTCCTCTGAAAGTTGTGATTTCCTTGGCAGGGAGGAAGTCATTGTTTTCTTTAGATAGCTCTGGACGACAATGACAGTTTTTGGAAGTAATTTTTCTACAGAGAATCTTTATTTTGTTATTGGTACCTTTCATTGCACTGATATAAAACAATTTCTTCACTAAAGGTTATTTTCTTCAAACTTTATGAAGTTGAAACTAGTGTCATATCTAGGCTAGAGTCTTTAACTGTATCTTTCAATAATAAAGATCAAGTTTCCAAAAGATTTGCTATTTATACAAGTGAAAAAAATCAGAATTTGAAAGAGAGTTAGTGTCTTTTTTATAAATTACTAATGTAACCATTCACAACTGGTTTTATTATGAAAAGGAAAACTATTATTCTACAAAATAGAAGAATAATCTTCTATGGAAAATATTTCTTAAGAATTTGTCCATTGACAGGCAAAGAGTCTCTTTTACCTGCTAAATCTTGTAACAAAAATGTCGATGGACCTAAGACTTCTACAATTTGAAAAGGACCAAGCCATTTTCTTTGAAATTTTGTATGTTTCCCCTTTTCTTCATGTGCCTTATCCCATTTTAAAACTAAATCTCCCACCTGAAAATCTTTTTTGGTCATTATATTTGAATCAAAAGAGGATCTTACTAGTGCCTGATGATGAGCATGCATTTTCTTAGCTTGTTCTCGTTGTTCTTCTAATTTGATTATTTCCATCTGTCTTAGATGTAATGAGGAAGTTAGTGCTTCATTAATGTATTGAACTAGAGACAAAGAAGGAATTGCCAAATGAGTCGGAAGAACTACTTCTCTTCCATAAACTAAATTAAAGGGAGAAGTGTCGATGGAAGCTTTTCTCGTTATTCGGTCTGCCCATAAAGCGTATATTAAGGATTTATGCCAATTTTTATGATTTTGGTCTACTATTCTTTTGATAATCCTGATTAGGTTTTTGTTTGTAGACTCGGCTAATCCGTTGCCCTGTGGATAATAATTGGCCGAATATTTAAGTTTGAATCCTCTTTTACGTGCAAATTCAGTCATTGCATTTCCAGAAAAGTATGATGCATTATCGAACATTAAAGCGGAAGTTAATCCAAGCTTGGTGATTATAAATTGATCTATGAACTCAATGATATTTTCAGCATTAGCCGTCTTGAGTGGAACTGATTCTACCCATTTAGTAAAATAATCTGTTGCTGTAAGGATATATCTATGCTGCTTGGAAGAGTGAGGAACGATCTCACCTATTATGTCCAATCCCCACTGACTGAAAGGTTGGTCGATGTTAACTGGTTGTAGGGGTAAGGATGGCTTCTTCTATCTCCCAGCAGTAGTTTGGCAGACTTGACATTTCCTCATGTAACTGTGCGAGTCTTTGAATAACGTGGGCTAGTAATACCCCGCGCGCAAGATTTTATGTGCAGTAGCATCTCCAGCATAGTGTCCACCTGCTGGCCCATCATGGAGTTCCTGCAAAACTTTATTAGCTTAAGATTTCTCAAGACATCTAAGGAGAACAGAATCATAATTCATTCTAAAAATAATATCATTTATGAGTTGATATTGTTTGGCTTTTAATCTTAGAGCTCTTTTCTTAGTATAGTCGAGGTATGAAGGAGCATATCCATTCTTAAGATAATAAATGATATCAGCATATAATGATTCTTCATTGTTTAGGCTTACCTCACACACTTGTACCTCTACAGATGGAATTTCAGAGATTTGTGATGCTCTAGCCAGCATTTTGCAAAATCCTTGACCTCTTACAATGTTTGTTGGTTTAATTTCTATGTCATATTCTTGTAAGGCAGTTACCCAATTGGCCCTCTTCTCACCCACATCCTTTTGTACTAGAAGATTCCTTACCATTGGAAATGGTACTATAATTTTGGTATGGGTTTTGAGTATAAAAGGTCTGAAGTATTTGATTGCTTTGAAAATAGCATAAGCATGTTTCTCCACATCTGAGTAATTTAATTCAGCACCCTACAAATTTGAATTGAAAAAATTGATTGGTGCTTCCGCCTTTTCTTGATTCGTTTGAGTGAGTATCGCAGCATATGACCTATCTGAGGCAAATGTGTATAAAATAAAAGGATTTGAAAAATTCGGAGTTGCTAAAGATGGAGAATCAATAATATCCTGTTTGATCAGGTTGAACGCTTCATGTTCATCTTGGCCCCATTTAAAATTAGAGTTCTTTTTTATCATAGTTTGTAAAGGAGATACGATTCGTGAAAAATCTGGAACAAATCTCTTTACAAAATTGAATTAACCAAGGAAAGATTGCATGGCTTTTTTTTTATGAGGTAGGGATATTTCAGAAATTTCTTTGATTCTGTCAGAGTCAATGTGAATTCCAGATTTTGACACTATGAAACCTAGAAGTTTCCCTTCACTTAATGCAAAAAAAGATTTCTTTGGGTTAAGTGAAATTTTGTACCTTAAACATCGTTGGAAGATTTGTTTCAAGTCTTTGAGATGGTCGCCTCGTTTCTTGGAGTACACGGTTATATCATCCAAATAAATTACTACATATTTATTAACTAAACCTTTAAATGCAATGTCCATGGCTCTCTGGAATGTGGCACCAGCATTAATCAAACCAAATGGCATCTTTCGATATGCATATGTGCCACATTTGGTTCCGAATGTGGTCTTCAATTGATCATCAGGATGTACCAGACATTGATTGTATCCTGAAAATCCATCCAAGAAAGACATTAATTCTGAGCCTGCCACTGTCTGCAATATCTGCTCCATAGGTGGTAAGGGAAAATTGTCTTTTTGACAGGCTTTGTTAAGATTGCGAAAGTCAATACAAATCCTAATATCTCCGTTTTTCTTTCTAACAGGTACCATATTGGAGACCCATTTAGAATGTCTAACGGGAAAGATTATCTTGGCTTTCAACAACTTATTGAGTTCGGTTTTTATCTGATTTTCTAAGTTGGGATGAATCTTTCTCAATTTTTGCTAGACAGGTTTTTCGTTATCGATCATCGGAATAGTATGTTGGATGATAGAAGTGTCGTATGTTTTAAGTTCATCATAATTCCAAGCAAAAACGTTTTTGTATTGTCTCAAAAGGCGAATATATGCTAGCTTTTCTTTGGGGGCTAGGCCAAGGCCTAGATTTATGTTTTGGGGTTTGGCATCGGTTCCTAGGTTTACCAATTCGTAATTCAAGGTCGAACTTTGGAGCTTCGAATTGGTAGACCTTTTAAACCGATCTTTCAAATCGTACAAGTCTTCTAACTTGACCAATGATTTAGGTATAGCATTGTAAGTGCTATCTTGTTGTAATTGCCGATCATGTTGATCTTCGTCGATTATTTGGTTGGAGTAGGATCCTTCAGAAGTAAGGAAATTTACGATATCAGGATCGTCATTGAATATTCTCCAATTTGTGATGTTGTCAAGAATAGAAGGTCTAAATATTCATTCTATTGAGAATCTATCTGGACTAAAATCTTCTGAAGGAATGAGCTTAGAAGCTACGTTAGCTAAAAGGTCAGTGCTTGCATTCTGGAGTCTGGGAATTGATGAAATATTGAATGCTGTAAAATGCTCAGTCAGATCTTGAACTAAAGATCGATAGTGTTTTAAATGACCTGACAGGCAATGTATAGTATTTCGTACCTGTCTGACTACAATTTCAGAGTCTCCGAAGACTTGGAGATACTGTATGTTTAGCCCGATTTCTTTGTACAACCCTTGAACTAAAGATTCATATTCTGATGTATTGTTGGTACAATCAAATTCGAGCCTGCATGTTAACATGATTTTGTCTCCTTCTGGACTAATTAGCATGCATCCTGCTCCTTCTCCTTCGTTAGATTTAGAACCATCAAAAAATAATTTCCAAAACAAAGATTTATTTACAGGTTTATCTAAAACATTGATACATTTTGAACTATCCGTTTGAGAAAAAATTTCGACTTGGGACAAAACGGAATGTTTTAAATATGGGGATGTATGAGCATTAAATTGCTGAGAAAAGAATCTACTAAATAATTGCCAATTATGCTATTGTTATATGCTACTGGTTCATTTTCCCCTTCTAACTCCGTTACTATGTACTTCTGATGTAATTCTCGTTCAACTTTTATTTGGTTTGGCTTACCATTGTAAGGCAGCCACATATGCGATCAGTCAGTTGAGAAGTATCCATGTAGTTTTTATGACCAATCCCTGCTAAGAATTAAGCCATAAAATTCAGGGATATCAGCGACTAAAATATCAATCACTTGACATACCTTCGGGTTGGATGACAGCCTTATGGTTACTTGATTTAGTTCGCCAATGACTTCGACTTGAGACCGATCCAGCTGAATGATGCGAACACGGATTTCTGTGGTTGAATGTTTAATTTGGTGCATATGGACTTCGGTAAAATATTCAATGAAGCACCTGAATCCACTAAACAATTATGTACATTTTTGTTAAAAATTTTATAAGTAAGGAGAAAAGGGCGAGTATGAGACCTCGATATACCTCCAATTAAAGCGATGTCATTTGGATCAATCTTGTTAGTCATATTAGTTGGAGGTCTTCCCATGTTCTGAGAAGCTTGAGAAAGTACACCGGCAGGCAAAGGTGCAACTGGCACAGCATGTAATTCTTTCATCATTATCTTTTGTTGATGCTTTAGCTTGCTCAATTCGTACAGAGTGATATTTGCCCTAGTCTTTTTCATGTCTTTTATGATATTGTACTCCATTTCATCCGAAACAATCAGCGTTTTAGATGGAGTAGGTGAATCTGTTTGGACTGGGCTAGTTTGAGTCGCTTTAGATGCCGTTTTCTTTGTTGCGACCTTATCCTTTGTTGCAGAGCTTGCGCTCTTTGATTTTGGGGTAGTTTGGGGAGGATCAAGCTGATTTCTACTTCGTGTGTTACTGGGAATACTTCTTGATCTTCCTCTTGTGGGAGGATGAAATCCCACATTCCTTGTAATTCTATAACTTCTTCATCATCGGTTTACCCTTCAGTGACAATTTCCTCTTCCTCTTCCTCGGATTCAGCATTTGTTATAGCATTGGGTGGCTTTGAATCCGTTGACGGGCCTCTTTTAAAAGCTCTGTAGGGCCTTTTTGAAGAAGTTTCTGCTTCTTGCTTTTTTATGTCGACCATTTCATTAGACATGGTCTTAAGAACTTTTTGCAATCCCTCCAAATTGAATGGATCTTTTGCTTGTTTTTTCTTGGACTCTTCTTTGAAGGTGACCTTCTTAGACTTCCGGTCTTCTAACGCAGATTTCTTCTCTAAGGCTATTATACGTTTCTCTACTACTATGGATTCTTTCATGTTTTCAGCAAGGGTTGTTTTATTAGCCCTGTCCACAAAGATTGCTATATTTGATGGTAATGCAGTGATATACCATTCACATCGCACTTCCTCGCTAGGTTAGGAAGCAGTAGGAATTTTTTCTAGAATCTTATTGAAACGTAGATTGAAATCTTTAATCGATTCTCTAGATTCTGCCCTAAGGTTGGATAGGTCGATGATTAACGTTGCCGTAGATCTGTCACCACCAAACTTGGTTAGAAATTGGTCTTGGAAGATGTCCCAACTGGTAATAGATCCAGAGGGTAATGAAAATACCATGATCCGGTTGTTCCTTGTAGGGTATAAGGAAATAGTCGAACAACAACATCTTCATTAGTAACTCCGTTGAGGTTGATGGATAGCATAAAGTTGTTTATGTGCTCTTCTGCTAGCATGCCTGCCTCAGGATTGAACTTGGGCAGCCATTTCTCAGGATGGGCCGGTATTTGACTCAAGGGTGTAGGCATTAAGACTGCCCCAGGATTGTTCCATGGATATTGGGCCATTTCTGAACTGCTAACAGGGGGATTCGCAGAAAATGATCCTTATGATTGAGAAGATGAGGTGACTATGATCGCAGACGATTGAGGAGGGGTTGTAGGGATTCCACTAGGTGGATTGATAATGGTCTGGGGTGGTGGAGTAGATGGTTGACTTCGCGGTGGAGAAGTTGAGATAAATGATGTTGATGAAAGAGTCTCACTGTCAGACCCTTTAGGTGACTTCCTTGCTCTTTTCCTTTTAGGAAGAGGTAGTTCGGTTGGCCGAATACCGAACTTTTCACTCTTAAGTCTGGTAAGGGGATGAGCAGGGTTATATTGCGAAGTCATGCTGCCCTGAGATTTATCAGATCTTTGAAGGGAAATGGAAAATCGCTGAAGTTTATGAATCAAAGATTCGACTTCAGGAGGTTCAATTACAGATTGTTCTGAAATGTCAGGATTTGTAGCAGTGGATGATGCTCTAGCGACTTCTAACTCTGGATTTAAGTGTAATGTAGAAGTCGGAGGAGATGGTGAGGGCGAATTACTCTCAGAATGGTATTTTGATTTGGATTTACTTGCCATTCATAGTTCAGGCCCTCCTTCTAGCGCCAAATATGTTGAGGGCCCCGAAAATCGGGTCAACAACAAGGGGGATACCCGCCCGGTCCGGACCTTGGTTGGCAGCTCCTTATCCATTTGGTATAGCGGGTTCGACTAGGGATATGGGACCAGTTTCCCAATTTAGTATGTGTGTGTGAGAAAGATGGGTATTTCTGTTCTAAATGGAATACTTCTATCTAATTTAATGCTATGCTATTGTATTCTAATAAACAGAAAAACATCGAAATTTATGCTAACCCGGGGTGTGATCTTTCTTCTATGCGATCTAAAAAGATTTCAAACAATAACTGGTAATAAAGATCATTCAGCTATCATGAGAAAGGTATTCAATAAAGATGAACTACTTCGTATAAGACGTTAGACGAAACAGTTGTGAAAACTTATCGCATAAATAAACTATTCATACACTAAACATAAACAAATAGTTATCATCGTACAAAAGTGCCAAATGATAACTCATACATCCATATTGTAATATATAAACAACTAAAAACTGAATATCACTTTAACGCATAAGCAGAAATGGTTAAGAGATAAAAGTACCATTCATAACTAGTCCTACTCATGAGCTTCAAACGACAATTGATTTATCTTTCCTTGATTTAACATCCACTAAGACTACAAAAGTGCAACATCAGTAGCAGATATCAAATGCAAATATCAAATAAACCCTATTCCATTCATTCACCAAAACCTCCTCTGAGGGTGCAAAAGTGCATGTTCTGAGGACAAGTTTTTGATAAATTTCTGGACCCTTCTCTAAATGCATGAGAAGGGTTTAAATACTACTGACTAATTCTAAAAATAAATTATTACAAAAATAAAGGATGCGATTTAAATGACCGTCCTCTTTTCAGGAAAATAAAACGAAATTAGAACTAAAATTAAACTATTTCTGTATATGATCTCTGAAATCACATGTATGCAGCATATGTTTAAGGAGAGTTGGGTCGCTGACTTCCGCTTTTAACTGGGCTGAGAAAACAGAATCTATAAGAGCTGGCGCCATTTTTTCAGTTGCATTTATAATGCACTTAACATTCATCCATTGGCTATGTGGCTTCACCAAGTATGTCCAGTAAAAATCCCAGTTTAACTTGCTTAGCCTTTGGATTACTTTGGCCTTTTCTTGAGCTCTCTGTTTCCAACCTGCTTCTAGCTGTTGAGCGTTTGGTAAGTACCCTGGAGTGGTCTCTATGATCAAATTTTCCCTGTGTAAATTTTCATTTACACAATCAATAATTCTGTTGGCCGCCGTGGATGCTCCTTCTGCTGCATGTTCTGCCCCTCTTATTTGCTCGTCCCATTTGTTAAAGAGCATTTCCTTGTGATTTTCATTTATTCTTGGTGCACCTGCTCTTTTACCCTCATCCGTATCTTGCCACGCAAAATATTCAGTCACTCTTTTATCAATCAGATCATAGTCACTCCGCAAGTCTACCACTTGATTAGTGGTTTTATCACTAATTTCACAATAATGACTCCATTGTGATATCTTTTGGCCCAATGCTTCTTGCTGCTGTAGTAATTGCTCGTTCAGGGAAATGGACTCCGTGATGAATTCTTTGAGCTTAGGGTCATCCTTGTGCATCTCTGTCAAATCCTGTAACTGCTTTCCTTTCTCATCCAAACTTTTCTGATAGCTTATCTGCATCTGCTGGAAGTCCTGTTGCAACTTTTCAAGCTGTTTCTGTGCTTCATTATTGGCATGGGCTTGTTGCAATTGTTGTTGCAGTACTTGTATCTACTCTTCCCTTTCCTTTAGAAATTGTTGTACCTCAGATGCTTTGTCAGTAGTAGCGGAGGCGTATGCTCCTGCAATCTGAGATAGTTTGGTGAGATTTTCAGTAGGATTGCTTGTGGGATCTTTCCACAAGACGTCCAATTGTTCCGTGTTTTGAGAGAGCGTGCTTTCCAATTTCCTTTTCTTTCTTTGTTTTCTTACTACTGCTTTATGTTGTGGGCTATAAAATACATCTAGGGGAGGGATTTATTCTACTTTTAGTACAAGCTCAGAGGATGGAGAAATAGGAATATGCTCCATATCCGAGACTTCACTAACTGTTCCTGTGACTACATCTTTTATTATATGTACATCACTGACATTTGTCTTCATGGTTTGTCCTTCAAGATTAATCAAGTTGTTGAAGGTTTCCCATTCTTTGTCTAATTCAGCTGTGACTGGTGGTGCTTGGATGACAAGAGGGGGAGGATTTCTTTGCGGGGAGGCAATAACCTGCTGATGTAGAAGTTCTTTTGACTGGGCAGTATCATTCACTGACCCTTCGTTCTTATCTAGTTCATTTCCGGATCTTTTAGAGTGTTCGGACACTTCTTTTTCGGATTTGGACTTAGATCCATTGGTACTTGAACTTCCACTGAGGCTAACACTTGGAGTTGGTTCTCTTGAGGGTTTTAGGCATAGCTTTTCTAAAGGAATATTGTCTAGCCTTTTTTCCCTGTATGTTTTGAACCTTTGAAATTCTTCTGGGGGTAGTTGCAGTTGGGCTGTGTGCAGAATTTCTTCCAATGTGTTTTTCTGTTGAAATATATCATCAAATAAATCCTTTTCTCCGGAGAACACCTTTATCTTGACTGTTGTTGTAAAATTGTGGGCGACCTCATAAGGGTCAAATGGCCTTGTTGTGAATTTGAATAGTTGTAAGCACGTGATATTCTTTACTTCTGCAAAGGCGTGACCTACATCGGATAGCGAGAAGGCTCCACAGGCTATAGGAAACTGTGGACATATAGCCTTCTTTTTGTCTTTTAATTCTTTAGTTAGGCCTCCTTCCCCACAGGTTTGGTAGGCGATCTCTTGGGCTAAGAGTTTATCAGGAATATATAAAGGTAGGACATGATGGGGTGCAGAACTTCCAAAAACCCTGACATAAGTAAACATTTCTTCCCCGAACCATCTTGCGACAGTGAGGATGTCTACTTCTGCTTCAAGCGAGCATCTCGGAGGGTCTTTATCATACAAAATTCTATACAAGGGCAACATAACTCCATGACAAATTTGGTAGAAGTATGGAACGAACTGAGAGTCCCATAACTCTTTGTGATAGACATGAATGGGTAGAGAGTCTTGTGTCGTCCACTTCCAACCCACAACAGGAAACTTAGAAACATAACATATTGCGTCCATTATATATGCAGAAAGGTAAAAAGGAGGATAGATCCTCTGAGCCGTAGCTCTTTTGGACTGATAAATGCCAATGGCTGTGGCCAGGTTATCAGACAAAATTTTGGCCCAATCTACAATGGTGGCATTTGTGGCAGCATCCAATAATGGAAGCCACTCGGATGAGAATTTGTTAATATCTGGCATTCCAAATATTCTACAGAGCATGGCAGCAGCAAAGAAGTATGGAGAGGTAAGGGAACTAGTACTGTACATACCGTGTTTATCTTTCTTCAGTGGCTCATCTCTCCTAGACCAATATTTGGTGGTTTCTTCCAGGTCTGGATTTTCTTTTAGATGATACATAAGCTTTAAATCCTGTAAGCGAATGAACCAATGAGTCCTTGACCATGAACTTTGAACTGTCTATTTTTTATTTCTGCCGTATCCAATATCCATTTGACCATGTCCTTGTATGGGAGGATTCTTGGCCTTGCTCCTATCCGATGTAAAAATGAGCAAGCTAGCTCTGCGAGGGATGCTTCAGAAGAGCTTTGTGAGCCTGCAACAGCTGTAACCTCGACTACTCTGGGATTCTCCTCTTCGAGCATATTATACATGCCTTCCCACGTAGCTATTCCCGTGTCTCTTTTGCAAGCTATGTCTGTATGCAAAGACGCCATTTTCTATTCTTCGGAGCTCGGGGCTTTGCTTTTCTTTCCCATTTCAGCGTGCGTATTGTTTTGTATAGTCCTTTGCTCTCCGTGCCTGCAATTCACAAGTGAGCTGAAATTGAATGACAAGGAAGGGTGATGGGAAAGTTTTAAATGCCGCAGACATACCAAATATACCACCTTACGTGAAATGTTCTTTGAAGATCACGCACCCATATTCTATTTATAACTGACAGCTAACTCTTTTATTAGCATTTAAAGCGCATAACCATGTGTCAGCTTATGGAAACTACTTTTCTTGAATAACGAGCCCGAAAGATTTGCGATGGAACGATTTTGCGATTTGATACCGCAACATCGCAGATCGCAAAATTGCAAAATTGTAGAATCGCAACATCGCAGATTGCAAAATCGCAAAATCGTAGAATCACAACATCGCAACATCGCAATATCGCAATATCGCAAAATCACAAAATCGCAAAGTCGTGATATCGCAATGTTGCAATATCGCAATATCGCAGATTGCAGGAATATTATGTATGACAAATTTTTGTTAACCTGTTCCTTGCGAGATGCGATCTTGCGATCGGCGCCATCGCACATTGACAGATTTTTTGAAGTGTTTTAAGTAAGTTATGCTGGATGCGATGCGATATTTGGTCATTATCGTTATCTCGTGAATATTGGGATTGTGTTTGTGAGGTGGCATCCCGCTATTTTTTTGCGATGTGATTTCCCTTGATAAGATAATTTTTACCTTATCATAAACTTAGATTCTAAGAGTTTCCAAGGGGGCTTCCTAAGCTTATGATGGTAACTTTATTTGCGAAAAAGAAATGTAAACACTACTTTAACATCTTTGGATTTAATAACTAAGGGTCCCCCCTTATTTCGTATTAACAATAATGCTAAATAAGGAGGGGGGTTGTTGGTGGCCACAACAATTGGCGATTCACTCGGAAGAACCAGTTATCTCTGTGTTTGAGTTGAATTTTCTAAACTTCCAAAACAGAAAATTTCTCAGAAAGTTAAACTTTATTATGGAAAGATAAAGTACATTATGCTCTAACCTGTCAATGACATTTTGTTTCAGCTATTTTCAACTTCGATTATTTGTTGCCTCAAGTTTAGTCCTTGTGTTTACATCAGTCATTACTTGGTCTGTAAGGATAAAACAAAGTCTTCTCTGTAAACCAGTTTTTAAAATATGCTAATTTTTCATAGGTAGAGCTTCTGCTGCCAGCAGGCGTTCATAGCCTAGACAGGGTTACCTGTTACCCAACAATGATCCTGTATCCTACTTAAAGAAACCTACAACTCTCAAAGAAGAATCCACATCCACACTTGTTGCTTTGATTTTCTTTTTATTCTTAAAGAATAATGTCTTGGTTTGATAGCCAATTTATGACACAGTCATTCACTTGATTTATAACTTTGTTGAACAAGCTGGCTCGTGATGAGACCCCTTGCCTCTTGATTGTAACAATCTTGAGTCATTGACCTGTTGTGGTATGCAGTATTTGGCAAAGTCAGCAAGTTATAATATCTGTGATTATGATAAGCCGGCTCGTGATGAGACCTCTCATACTTCAAGATGAAGTGTATCCTTGGATTGTTCCTCTGAAAGTTGTGATTTCCTTAGCAGTGAGGAAGTCATTGTTTTCTTTAGATAGCTCTGGACGACAATGATAGAGTTTTTTGGAAGTAACTGTTCTACAGAGAATCTTTATTTTGTTATTGATACCTTTCATTACGCTGATATAAAACAATTTCTTCACTAAAGGTTATTTTCATCAAACTTTATGAAGTTGAAACTAGTGTCATATCTAGGCTAGAGTCTTTCACTGTATCTTTCAATAATAAAGATCAATTTTCTAAAATATTTTCTATTTATACAAGCGAAAAATCAAAATCTAAAAAGAGAGTTGGTGTCCTTTTTATAAATGCCTAATGTAACCATTCACAACTGGTTTTATTATGTGAGAATTGTTTTTGAGGACGATCACAAATTTTCTAATGAGAAGTAATTTTGTCCTTGGATATTTGTAAAATATGAAAAGGGCTAATCACTTCATTTATTTTTGAACTACAGACTAACTAAACTAATTCTACTCCTATTCTAACAATATAGATGAAATTAACTAGGTGTAATCATATTTCCAGTGTAACCATTCTCTCATTTTCGTTCCTGCATATATATACAGTTCAAATATTTGTACTAGAAACGAAAATCTTACTGATCTTAGAACATTAAATGTGGAACAAGAATGTACAACTATTGTTAGAATTTTATTTAGAATTTCTCTCTTATGGAATTTTCTTTCCAATTGAATACCTATTGGATCATAGAAATCTGGATGGATTTGTATTAAGGACTGATAAATGTTCAATGGAAGAGATGACAGGCCAGATTGAAGATATGAATTTTTGGATTCAAAGGCCTAGAAGTTATTTTTAGTGGTATGTGCAAAAGTTAAACTTTTGATAATTCCTCGTGAAAGAAACGCTTCTAAACATATTTCTTTAAGTGAATCAATGAAGGATGAATGGAAATCTCTCAAATGAAATGAAAAATAGTTAATTAATACATCCTTTTGTTGATATTGTCTTTGATAGGATGGAAGATTTTGAGCAATCATTGACAGAGGATGAAATAGAAATAGCTTCTCATGCTCTTGAAAAACTTCAGTTTTCCAGCAGGGCCATACATCTGTTGAATGTCTGATAGTATGGTTTTCAGTATGCCAGCGTAATGGATCAAAAGTCTGGAAATTAAAATCTGAAAACAAATTTGTTTTTGTACAAAATAGGTAAGAAGGAAAAAATAAAATAAAAACATTATCTGTACAACTAGAGTTACAACACAGTTGGGATTGTTTTGTAATGATTTCTCTTTCACAAGGATTGGCTATGATTATAGGGTTTGAGTGATCTTGACTCCCATCTTGTGATTTAGAAAGGGGAGCATGATTATGAACAGGCATGAAAGCTTGGTCATGATATGAATCATAGACTGGAATATTTTCTTGGGTAATGAAATCATGTAGGTGATTTGCTGCTTTAGAATGAGGATAGGTTGAAATAGTTTCTGATTTAAAATACCTCTCATTCTCAGATATTATTTGAATTTCCTGTTGATTCTCTCGAGATAAATCAACATCTTCAATGTCAAAGTAATCATCATAAATGACTTCACAAGATTCCCTAGGTTTCTTTTCAGTTTCATCGAGTATATTCAAACCACGAGGAATAAGGATTTCATGTCTGTTAATGGCAAAAGAATGTTTTCCAGTTGATTCTTTATCTTGAAAACCACTTAATGGTGATTCATTAAGACCAGCCTCTGTACTTTCTGAAATATCATTAATATTGAGAGGGGAAAAAATATCATCATTAAAAATATCAGGATAAAGAGAAAAATGTGATTCTGAAGTAATGCAAGAAATATCTTTTTTTGAAAACTCTTGTGCATTATGTTCATCATAGATTTCAGGTTTTAGATCATACCTTGATGTGCTCGTGTTTTTTGAAAGAAAATTACTTTGCTTTTCTGACCTTGGCATTTGTTGAGTTGCGATCATATTTTCTGAATTTGCCTCAAAGTTGATTTCAGATTCCAAGGTGACCTTTCTTCCAAAATTGCCGCTTTTGTCTTCTAGTATTCGATCAGAAATATCTTCTAAGCTTTGTGAAACTTCTTCATCATGATTTATTTGCACATCCAAATTGGATTTCTCATTTATGTCGGAAGGGAATTGAACAAAGCTTGGACTAATTTCATATGAGTCGGGAATAGGAGGCAGCGAATAATTATGATCAACACAATCTAATGATTCTTCACTTATGGGATCATTCTCAATATTAAATTTTAAACAATTCAGATGAAATCGAATATTAAAATCTCTAATAGACTCATCTTCTTTTCGTAGATATTCAATTTCATCATATACCTGATCATAATCATAGAAGTCGAATTTACAAATGAAAACCATGAAAAATTGATCCCAGCTGTGAATTGAGAAAACCGGAAGGGTTCTACACCATTTTCTAGCTTCTGCTACAAATGTGAGAGTAAAAATTCTGCATAAAATGCCTTCGTCAATTCCTTGAAAATTAGAATTTGAAACTCCTTGAATAAATTGAAAGGCATGAGTAAAAGCAAAAGAATTTCTCTTACCATCGAATTTTACCTTAGACAATAGCCTTACCACTTCGGCTGGAGTGTTGGAAGATGCACGAACATGGATGCAACTCCAAATTGGAAGTTTAAGAGACGACATCCTACTTCAAATGTTAAAATTGAAAACAAATTCCAACAGACAACATGTTTCAGGCCCTCCTTCTAGCGCCAAATATGTTGAAGGCCCCGAAAATCGGGTCAAAAACAAGGGGGATACCCGCCCGGTCCAGACCTTGGTTGGCAGCTCCTTATCCGTTTGGTACAGCGGGTCCGACTGGGGATATGGGACCAGTTTCCCAATTCAGTGTGTGCGTGTGAGAAAGATGGGTATTTCTGTTCTAAATGGAATACTTCTATCTTAATTCTAATCTAATGCTATGCTATTGTATTCTAATAAACAGAAAAACATCGAAATTTATGCTAACCCGGGGTGTGATCTTTCTTCTATGCGATCTAAAAAGATTTCAAACAATAACTGGTAATAAAGATCATTCAGCTATCATGAGAAAGGTATTCAATAAAGATGAACTACTTCGTATAAGACGTTAGACGAAACAGTTGTGAAAACTTATCGCATAAATAAGCTATTCATACACTAAACATAAGCAAATAGTTATCACCGTACAAAAGTGCCAAATGATAACTCAGACATCCATGCTGTAATATATAAACAACTGAAAACTGAATATCACTTTAACGCATAAGCAGAAATGGTTAAGAGATAAAAGTATCATTCATAACTAGTCCTACTCATGAGCTTCAAGCGACAATTGATTTATCTTTCCTTGATTTAACATCCACTAAGAGTACAGAAGTGCAACATCACTGGCAGATTGCAAATATCAAATAAACCCTATTCCATTCATTCACCAAAATCTCCTCTGAGGGTGCAAAAGTGCATGTTTTGAGGACAAGTTTTTGATAAATTTCTGGACCCTTCTCTAAATGCATGAGAAGGTTTTAAATACTACTGACTAATTCTAAAAATAAATTATTACAAAAATAAAGGATGTGGTTTAAATGACCGTCCTCTTTTCAGGAAAATAAAACGAAATTAGAACTAAAATTAAACTATTTCTGTATTTGATCTCTGAAATCACATGTATGCAGCATCTGTTTAAGGAGAGTTGGGTGGCTGACTTCCACTTTTAACTGGGCTGAGAAAACAGAATCTATAAGAGTTGGCGCCATTTTTTCGGTTGCATTTATAATGCACTTAACAGTCATCCATTGGCTATGTGGCTTCACCAAGTATGTCCAGTAACAATCCCAGTTTCACTTGCTTAGCCTTTGGATTACTTTGGCCTTTTCTTGAGCTCTTTGTTTCCAATCTGCTTCTAGTTGTTGAGCGTTTGGTAAGTACCCTGGAGTGGTCTCTGTGATCAAATTTGCCCTGTGTAATTTTTCATTTACACAATCAATAAGTCTGTTGGCCGTCGTGGATGCTCCTTCTGCTGCATGTTCTGCCCCTCTGATTTGCTCGTCCCATTTGTTAAAGAGCATTTCCTTGTGATTTTCATTTATTCTTGGTGCACCTGCTCTTTTACCCTCGTCCGTATCTTGCCACGCCAAATATTCAGTCACTCGTTTATCAATCAGATCATAGTCACTCCGCAAGTCTACCACTTGATTAGTGGTTTTATCACTAATTTCACAATAATGACTCCACTGTGATATCTTTTCGCCCAATGATTCTTGTTGCTGTAGTAATTTTTCATTCAGGGAAATGGACTCCGTGATGAATTCTTTGAGCTTAGGGTCGTCCTTGTGCATCTCTCTCAAATCTTGTAACTGCTTTCCTTTCTCATCCAAACTTTTCTGATAGCGTATCTGCATCTGCTGGAAGTCCCGTTGCAACTTTTCAAGTTGTTTCTGTGCTTCATTATTGGCATGGGCTTGTTGCAATTGTTGTTGCAGTACTTGTATCTGCTCTTCCCTTTCCTTTAGCAATTTTTGTACCTCAGATGCTTTGTCAATAGTAGCGGAGGCGTGTGCTCCTGCGATCTGAGATAGTTTGGTGAGATTTTCAGTAGGATTGCTTGTGGGATCTTTCCACAAGATGTCCAATTGTTCCGTGTTTTGAGAGAGCGTGCTTTCCAATTTCCTTTTCTTTCTCTGTTTTCTTACTACTGCTTTATGCTGTGGGCTATAAAATACATCTAGGGGAGGGATTTCTTCTACTTTTAGTACAAGCTCAGAGGATGGAGAAATAGGAATATTCTCCATATCTGAGACTTCGCTAACTATTCCTGTGACTACTTCTTTTATTATCTGTACATCGCTGACATTTGTCTTCATGGTTTGTCCTTCAAGATTGATCAAGTCGTTGAAGGTTTCCCATTCTTTGTCTAATTCAGCTGTGACTGGTGGTGCTTGGATGACGAGAGGGGGAGGATTTCTTTGTGGGGAGGCAATAACCTGCTGATCTAGAAGTTCTTTTGACTGGGCAGTATCATTCACTGACCCTTCGTTCTTATCTAGTTCATTTCCATATCTTTTAGAGTGTTCAGACACTTCTTTTTTAGATTTGGACTTAGATCCGTTGGTACTTGAACTTCCACTGAGGCTAACTCTTAGAGTTGGTTCTCTTGAGGGTTTTAGGCATAGATTTTCTAAAGGAATACTGGCTAGCCTTCTTTCCCTGTATCTTTTGAACCTTTGAAATTCTTCTAGGGGTAGCTGCAGTTGGGTTGTGTGCAGAATTTCTTCCAATGTGTTTTTCTGTTGAAATATATCATCAAATAAATCTTTTTCTCCGGAGAACACCTTTATCTTGACTGTTGTTGTAAAATTGTGGGCGACCTCATCAGGGTCAAATGGCCTTGCTGTGAATTTGAATAGCTGTAAGCACGTGATATTCTTTACTTCTGCAAAAGGTGTGACCTACATCGAATAGCGAAAGGCCCCACAAGCTATAGGAAACTGTGGCCATATAGCCTTCTTTTTGTCTTTTAATTCTTTAGTTAGGCCTCCTTCCCCACAGGTTTGGTAGGCGATCTCTCGGGTTAAGAGTTTATCAGGGATATATAAAGGTAGGACATGATGGGGTGCAGAACTTCCAAAAACCCTGACATAAGTAAACATTTCTTCCCCGAACCATCTTGCGACAGTGAGGATGTCTACTTCTGCTTCAGGCGAGCATATCGGAGGGTCTTTATCATACAAAATTCTATACAAGGGCAACATAACTCCATGACAAATTTGGTAGAAGTATGGAACGAACTGAGAGTCCCATAACTCTTTGTGATAGACATGAATGGGTAGAGGGTCTTGAGTCGTCCACTTCCAACCCATAACAGGAAACTTAGAAACATAACATATTGCGTCCATTATATATGCAGAAAGGTAAAAAGGAGGACAGATCCTCTGAGCCGTAGCTCTTTTGGACCGGTAACTGCCAATGGTTGTGGCCAGGTTATCAAACAAAATTTTGGCCCAATCTATAATGGTGGCATTTGTGGCAAAATCCAATAATGGAAGCCACTCGGATGAGAATTTGTTAATATCAGGCATTCCAAATATTCTACAAAGCATGGCAGCAGCAAAGCAGTATGGAGAGGTAAGGGAACCAATGTTGTACATACCGTGTTTATCTTTCTTCAGTGGCTCATCTCTTCTAGACCAATCTTTGGTGGTTTCTGCCAGGTCCGGATTTTCTTTTACAAATTTCTCTGTAAACTGTCTATTGTAGATTGCCTGTGGCTCTGGTAGATGATACATAAGCTTTAAACCCTGTGCAGCGAATGAACCAATGAGTCCTTGACCATGAACTTTGAACTGTCTATTTTTTATTTCTGCGGTATCCAATATCCATTTGACCATGTCCGTGTATGGGAGGATTCTTGGCCTTTCTCCTATCCGATGTAAAAATGAGCAAGCTAGCTCTGCGAGGGATGCTTCAGAAGAGCTTTGTGAGTCTGCAACAGTTGTAACCTCCATTACTCTGGGATTCTCCTCTTCAAGCATATTATACATGCCTTCTCACGTAGCTATTCCCGTGTCTCTTTTGCAAGCCGTGTCTGTATACAAAGGCGCCATTTTCTCTTCTTCGGAGCTCGGGGCTTTGCTTTTCTTTCCCATTTCAGTCTGCGTATTGTTTTGTATAGTCCTATGCTCTCTGTGCCTGCAATTCACAAGTGAGGTGAAATTGAATGACAAGGAAGGGTGATGGGAAAGTTTTAAATGCCGCAGACATACCAAATATACCACCTTACGTGAAGTGTTCTTTGAAGAGCACGCACCCATATTCTATTAATAACTGACAGCTAACTCTTTTATTAGCATTTAAAGCGCATAACCATGTGTCAGCTTATGGAAACTACTTTTCTTGAATAACGAGCCCGAAAGATTTGCGATGGAGCGATTTTGCGATTTGATACCGCAACATCGCAGATCGCAAAATCGTAGAATCGCAACATCGCAAATCGCAAAATCGCAAAATCGTAGAATTGCAACATCGCAACATCGCAATATCGCAATATCGCAAAATCGCAGAATCACAAAATCGTGATATCGCAATGTCGCAATATCACAATATCACAGATCGCAGGAATATTATGTATGACAAATTTTTGTTAACCTGTTCCTTGTGAGATGCGATCTTGCGATCGGCGCCATCGCACATCGGCAGATTTTTTGAAGTGTTTTAAGTAAGTTATGCTGAATGCGATGCGATATTTGGTCATTATCGTTATCTCGTGAATATTGGGATTGTGTTTGTGAGGTGGCATCCCGCTATTTTTTTGCGATGTGATTTCCCTTGATAAGATAATTTTTACCTTATCATAAACTTAGATTCTAAGAGTTTCCAAGGGGGCTTCCTAAGCTTATGATGGTAACTTTATTTGCGAAAAAGAAATGTAAACGCTACTTTAACTTCTTTGGATTTAATAAGTGAGGGTCCCCCCTTATTTAGTATTAACAATAATACTAAATAAGGAGGGGGGTTGTTGGTGGCCACAACAATTGGCGATTCACTAAGAAGAACCAGTTATCTCTGTGTTTGAGTTGAATTTTCTAAACTTCCAAAACAGAAAATTTCTCAAAAAGTTAAATTTTATTATGGAAAGATAAAGTACATTATGCTCTAACCTGTCAATGACATTTTGTTTCAGCTATTTTCAACTTTGATTATTTGTTGCCTCAAGTTTAGTCCTTGTGTTTACATCAATCATTACTTGGTCTGTAATGATAAAACAAAGTCTTCTCTGTAAACCAGTTTTTAAAATATGCTCATTTGTCGTAGGTAGAGCCTCTGTTGCCGGCAGGCGTTCATAGCCTCGATAGGGTTACCTGTTACCCAGCAATGATCATGTATCCTACTTAAAGAAACCTACAAATCTCAAAGAAGAATCCACATCCACACTTATTGCTTTGATTTTCTTTTTATTCTTAAAGAACAATGTCTTGGTTTGATAGCCAATTTATGACACAGTCATTCACTTGATTTATAACTTTGCTGAACAAGCTGGCTCGTGATGAGACCCCTTGCCTCTTGATTGTAACAATCTTGAGTCATTGACCTGTTGTGGTATGCAGTATTTGGCAAAGTCAGCAAGTTATAATATATGTGATTATGATAAGCTGGCTCGTGATGAGACCTCTCATACTTCAAGATGAAGTGTATCCTTGGATTGTTCCTCTGAAAGTTGTGATTTCCTTAGCAGTGAGGAAGTCATTGTTTTCTTTAGATAGCTCTGGATGACAATGATAGAGTTTTTTGGAAGTAACTGTCCTACAGAGAATCTTTATTTTGTTATTGATACCTTTCATTACACTGATATAAAACAATTTCTTCACTAAAGGTTATTTTCATCAAACTTTATGAAGTTGAAACTAGTGTCATATCTAGGCTAAAGTCTTTAACTGTATCTTTCAATAATAAAGATCAATTTTCTAAAATATTTGCTATTTATACAAGCGAAAAATCAAAATCTGAAAGAGAGTTGGTGTCTTTTTCATAAATGCCTAATGTAACCATTCACAACTGGTTTTATTATGTGAGAATTGTTTTTTGAGGATGATCGCAAATTTTCTAATGAGAAGTAATTTTGTCCTTGGATATTTATAAAATATGAAAAGGGCTAATCACTTCATTTATTTTTGAACTACAAACTAACTAAACTAATTCTACTCTTATTCTAACAATATACATGAAATTGACTAGGTGTAATCATATTTCCAGTGTAACCATTCTCTCATTTTCGTTCCTACATATATATACAGTTCAAATATTAGTACTAGAAACGAAACTCTTACTGATCTTAGAACATTAAATGTGCAACAAGAATGTACAACTATTGTTAGAATTTTATTTAGAATTTCCCTCTTATGGAATTTTCTTTCCAATTGAATACCTATTGGATCATAGAAATCTAGATGGATTTCTATTAAGGGCTGATAAATGTTCAATGGAAGAGATGACAGGCCAGATTGAAGATATGAATTTTTGGATTCAAAGGCCTGGAAGTTATTATTAGTGGTATGTGCAAAAGTTAAACTTTTGATAATTCCTCGTGAAAGAAACGCTTCTAAACATATTTCTTTAAGTGAATCAATGAAGGATGAATGGAAATCTCTCAAATGAAATGAAAAATAGTTAATTAATACATCCTTTTGTTGATATTGTCTTTGATAGGATGGAAGCTTTTGAGCAATCATTGACAGAGGATGAAATAGAAATAGCTTCTCATGCTCTTGAAAAACTTCAATTTTCCAGCAGGGCCATACATCCGTTGAATGTCTGATAGTATGGTTTTCAGTATGCCAACGTAATGGATCAAAAGTCTGGAAATTAAAATCTGAAAAACAAATTTGTTTTTGTACAAAATAGGTAAGAAGGAAAAAATAAAATAAAATCATTATCTGTACAACTAGAGTTACAACGCAGTTGGGATTGTTTTGTAATGATTTCTCTTTCACAAGGATTGGCTATGATTATAGGGTTTGAGTGATCTTGACTCCCATCTTGTGATTTAGAAAGGGGATCATGATTATGAATAGGCATGAAAGCTTGGTCATGATATGAATCATAGACTGGAATATTTTCTTGGGTAATGAAATCATGTAGGTGATTTGCTGCTTTAGAATAAGGATCGGTTGAAATAGTTTCTGATTTAAAATACCTCTCATTCTCAGATATTATTTGAAGTTCCTGTTGATTCTCTCGAGGTAAATCAACATCTTCAATGTCAAAGTAATCATCATAAATGACTTCACAAGATTCCCTAGGTTTCTTTTCAGTTTCATCCAGTATATTCAAACCACGAGGAATAAGGATTTCATGTTTGTTAATGGCAAAAGAATGTTTTCCAATTGTTTCTTTATCTTGAAAACCACTTAATGGTGATTCATTAAGACCAGTCTCTGTACTTTCTGAAATATCATTAATATTGAGAGGGGAAAAAATATCATCATTAAAAATATCAGGATAAAGAGAAAAATGTGATTCTGAAGTAATGCAAGAAATATCTTTTTTTTAAAACTCTTGTGCATTATGTTCATCATAGATTTTAGGTTTTAGATCATACGTTGATGTGCTCGTGTTTTTGGAAAGAAAATTACTTTTCTTTTCTGACCTTGGCATTTGTTGAGTTGCGATCATATTTTCTGAATTTGCCTCAAAGTTGCTTTCAGATTCCAAGGTGACCTTTCTTCCAAAATTGCCAATTTTGTCTTCTAGTATTCGATCAGAAATATCTTCTAAGCTTTGTGAAGCTTCTTCATCATGATTTATTTGCACATCCAAATTGGATTTCTCATTTATGTCGGAAGGGAATTGAACAAAGCTTGGACTAATTTCAGATGAGTCGGGAATAGGAGGCAGCAAATAATTATGATCAACACAATCTAATGATTCTTCACTTATGGGATCATTCTCAATATTAAATTTTAAACAATTCCGATGAAATTGAATATTAAAATCTCTAACAGACTCATCTTCTTTTTGTAGATATTCAATTTCATCATATATCTTGTCATAATCATAGTAGTCGAATTTACAAACGAAAACCGTGACAGATTGATCCCAGCTGTGAATTGAGGCAACCGGAAGGGTTCTACACCATTTTCTAGCTTCTGCTACAAATGTGAGAGTAAAAATTCTGCATAAAATGACTTCGTCAATTCCTTGAAAATTAGAATTTGAAACTCCTTGAATAAATTGAAAGGCATGATTAAAAGCAGAAGAATTTCTCTTACCATCGAATTTTACCTGAGACAATAGCCTTACCACTTCGGGTGGAGTGTTGGAAGATGTACGAACATGGATGCAACTCCAAATTGGAATTTTAAGAGAGGACATCCTAAGTCAAATGTTAAAATTGAAAACAAATTCCAACAGGCAACATGTTTCAGGCCCTCCTTCTAGCGCCAAATATGTTGAAGGCCCCGAAAATCGGGTCAACAACAAGGGGGATACCCGCCCGGTCCAGACCTTGGTTGGCAACTCCTTATCCGTTTGGTATAGCGGGTCCGACTGGGGATATGGGACCAATTTCCCAATTCAGTGTGTGTGTGTGAGAAAGATGGGTATTTCTGTTCTAGATGGAATACTTCTATCTTAATTCTAATCTAATGCTATGCTATTGTATTCTAATAAACAGAAAAACATCGAAATTTATGCTAACCCGGGGTGTGATCTTTCTTTTATGCGATCTAAAAAGATTTCAAACAATAACTGGTAATAAAGATCATTCAGCTATCATGAGAAAGGTATTCAATAAAGATGAACTACTTCGTATAAGACGTTAGACAAAACAGTTGTGAAAACTTATCGCATAAATAAGCTATTCATACACTAAACATAAACAAATAGTTATCATCGTACAAAAGTGCCAAATGATAGCTCAGACATCCATGCTGTAATATATAAACAACTAAAAACTGAATATCACTTTAACGCATAAGCAGAAATGGTTAAGAGATAAAAGTACCATTCATAACTAGTCCTACTCATGAGCTTCAAGCGACAATTGATTTATCTTTCCTTGATTTAACATCCACTAAGAGTACAGGAGTGCAACATCAGTTGCAGATATCAAATGCAAATATCAAATAAACCTTGTTCCATTCATTCACCAAAACCTCCTCTGAGGGTGCAAAAGTGCATGTTCTGAGGACAAGTTTTTGATAAATTTCTGGACCCTTCTCTAAATGCATGAGAAGGTTTTAAATACTACTGACTAATTCTAAAAATAAATTATTACAAAAATAAAGGATGTGGTTTAAATGACCGTCCTCTTTTCAGGAAAATAAAACGAAATTAGAACTAAAATTAAACTATTTCTGTATTTGATCTCTGAAATCACATGTATGCAGCATCTGTTTAAGGAGAGTTGGGTGGCTGACTTCCACTTTTAACTGGGCTGAGTAAATAGAATCTATAAGATTTGGCGCCAATTTTTCAGTTGCATTTATAATGCACTTAACAGTCATCCATTGGCTATGTGGCTTTACCAAGTATGTCCAGTAACAATCCCAGTTTAACTTGCTTAGCCTTTGGATTACTTTGGCCTTTTCTTAAGCTCTCTGTTTCCAATCTGCTTCTAGCTGTTGAGCGTTTGGTAAGTACCCTGGAGTGATCTATGTGATCAAATTTGCCCTGTGTAAATTTTCATTTACACAATCAATAAGTCTACTGGCCGCCATGGATGCTCCTTCTGCTGCATGTTCTGCCCCTCTGATTTCCTCGCCCCATTTGTTAAAGAGCATTTCCTTGTGATTTTCATTTATTCTTGGTGCACCTGCTCTTTTACCCTCGTCCGTATCTTGCCACGCCAAATATTCAATCACTCGTTTATCAATCATATCATAGTCACTCCGCAAGTCTACCACTTGATTAGTGGTTTTATCACTGATTTCACAATAATGACTCCACTGTGATATCTTTTGGCCCAATGCTTCTTGCTGCTGTAGTAATTGCTCGTTCAGGGAAATGGACTCCGTGATGAATTCTTTGAGCTTAGGGTCGTCCTTGTGCGTCTCTCTCAAATCCTGTAACTACTTTCCTTTCTCATCCAAACTTTTCTGATAGCTTATCTGCATCTGCTGGAAGCCCTGTTGCAACTTTTCAAGTTGTTTATGTGCTTCATTATTGGCATGGGCTTGTTGCAATTGTTGTTGCAGTACTTGTATCTGCTCTTCCCTTTCCTATAGCAATTGTTGTACCTCAGATGCTTTGTCAATAGTAGCGGAGGCATATGCTCCTGCGATCTGAGATAGTTTGGTGAGATTTTCAGTAGGATTGCTTGTGGGATCTTTCCACAAGACATCCAATTGTTCCGTGTTTTGAGAGAGCATGCTTTCCAATTTCCTTTCCTTTCTCTGTTTTCTTACTACTGCTTTATGTTGTGGGCTATAAAATACATCTAGGGGAGGGATTTCTTCTACTTTTAGTACAAGCTCAGAGGATGGAGAAATAGGAATATGCTCCATATCCGAGACTTCGCTAACTATTCCTGTGACTACTTCTTTTATTATCTGTACATCGCTAACATTTGTCTTCATGGTTTGTCCTTCAAGATTGATCAAGTCGTTGAAGGTTTCCCATTCTTTGTCTAATTCAGCTGTGACTGGTGGTGCTTGGATGACGAGAGGGGGAGGATTTCTTTGTGGGGAGGCAATAACCTGCTGATGTAGAAGTTCTTTTGACTGGGCAGTATCATTCACTGACCCTTCATTCTTATCTAGTTCATTTTCGGATCTTTTAGAGCGTTCAAACACTTCTTTTTCGGATTTGGACTTAGATCCATTGGTACTTGAACTTCCACTGAGGCTAACACTTGGAGTTGGTTCTCTTGAGGGTTTTAGGCATAGCTTTTCTAAAGGAATACTGGCTAGCCTTCTTTCCCTGTATGTTTTGAACCTTTGAAATTCTTCTGGGGGTAGCTACAGTTGGGCTGTGTGCAGAATTTCTTCCAATGTGTTTTTCTGTTGAAATATATCATCAAATAAATCTTTTTCTCCGGAGAACACCTTTATCTTGAATGTTGTTCTAAAATTGTGGGCGACCTCATAAGGGTCAAATGGCCTTGTTGTGAATTTGAATAGCTGTAAGCACGTGATATTCTTTACTTCTGAAAAGGCGTGACCTACATCGAATAGAGAGAAGGCCCCACAGGCTATAGGAAACTGTGGCCATATATCCTTCTTTTTGTCTTTTAATTCTTTAGTTAGGCCTCCTTCCCCACAGGTTTGGTAGGCAATCTCTCGGGCTAAGAGTTTATCAGGGATATATAAAGGTAGGACATGAGGGGGTGCAAAACTTCCAAAAACCCTAACATAAGTAAACATTTATTCCCCGAACCATCTTGCGACAGTGAGGATGTCTACTTCTGCTTCAGGCGAGCATCTCGGAGGGTCTTTATCATACAAAATTCTATACAAGGGCAACATAACTCCATGACAAATTTGGTAGAAGTATGGAATGAACTGAGAGTTCCATAACTCTTTGTGATAGACATGAATGGGTAGAGGGTCTTGTGTCATGCACTTCCAACCCATAACAGGAAACTTAGAAACATAACATATTGCGTCCATTATATATGCAGAAAGGTAAAAAGGAGGATAGATCCTCTGAGCCATAGCTCTTTTGGACCGGTAACTGCCAATGGTTGTGGCCAAGTTATCAGACAAAATTTTGGCCCAATCTACAATGGTGGCATTTGTGGCAGCATCCAATAATGGAAGCCACTCGGATGAGAATTTGTTAATATCTAGCATTCCAAATATTCTACAGAGCATGGCAGCAGCAAAGCAGTATGGAGAGGTAAGGGAACCAGTACTGTACATACCGTGTTTATCTTTCTTTAGCGGCTCATCTCTCCTAGACCAATCTTTGGTGGTTTCTACCAGGTCCGGATTTTCTTTTACAAATTTCTCTGTAAACTGTCTATTGTAGATTGCCTGTGGCTCTGGTAGATGATACATAAGCTTTAAATCCTGCGCAGTGAATGAACCAATGAGTCCTTGACCATGAACTTTGAACTGTCTATTTTTTATTTCTGCGGTATCCAATATCCATTTGACCATGTCCGTGTATGGGAGGATTCTTGGCCTTGCTCCTATCCGATGTAAAAATGAGCAAGCTAGCTCTGCAAGGGATGCTTCAGAAGAGCTTTGTGAGCCTGCAACAGCTGTAACCTCCATTACTCTGGGATTTTCCTCTTCGAGCATATTATATATGCCTTCCCACGTAGCTATTCCCGCGTCTCTTTTGCAAGCCGTGTCTGTATACAAAGGCACCATTTTCTCTTCTTCGGAGCTCGGGGTTTTGCTTTTCTTTCCCATTTCAGCCTGCGTATTGTTTTGTATAGTCCTCTACTCTTCGTGCCTACAATTCACAAGTGAGGTGAAATTGAATGACAAGGAAGGGTAATGGGAAAGTTTTAAATGCCGTAGACATACCAAATATACCACCTTACGTGAAATGTTCTTTGAAGAGCACGCACCCATATTCTATTAATAATTGACAGCTAACTATTTTATTAGCATTTAAAGCGCATAACCATGTGTCAGCTTATGGAAACTACTTTTCTTGAATAACGAGCCCGAAAGATTTGCGATGGAGCGATTTTGTGATTTGATACCGCAACATCGCAAATCGCAAAATCGCAAAATCGTAGAATCGCAACATCGCAGATCGCCAAATCGCAAAATCGTAAAATCGTAACATCGCAACATCGCAATATTGCAATATCGCAAAATCGAGAATCGCAAAATCGTGATATCGCAATGTCGCAATATCGCAATATCGCAGATCACAGGAATATTATGTATGACAAATTTTTGTTAACCTGTTCCTTGCGAGATGCGATCTTGCGATCGGCGCCATCGCACATCGGCAGATTTTTTGAAGTGTTTTAAGTAAGTTATGCTGAATGCGATGCGATATTTGGTCATTTTCATTATCTCATGAATATTGGGATTGTGTTTGTGAGGTGGCATCCCGCTATTTTTTTGCGATGTGATTTCCCTTGATAAGATAATCTTTACCTTATCATAAACTTAGATTCTAAGAGTTTCCAAGGGGGCTTCCTAAGCTTATGATGGTAACTTTATTTGCGAAAAAGAAATGTAAACGCTACTTTAACTTCTTTGGATTTAATAACTAAGGGTCCCCCCTTATTTAGTATTAACAATAATACTAAATAAGGAGGGGGGTTGTTGGTGACCACAACATGTTGTCACCTATAGAAGGATGTAGCTATTGGTAACCTCATTAGAAGCATAAGTAGTACTTAGGGGAAAAATAACTTCATCTAGAATAGAGTTCATCATACATCATTCAAAAGGAGCATTTGCAGGATGAGGATGATCAAGATCCTCCATTGAAATGTTCATTGGAAGGTTCACCTACTGCTAGAAGTAAGTGTCTCACCAGGAATTTCAACTTGTATGGGATTCATGGGATGATGGTATGGTTTCAAAAGAAGTGAAGCAGGTCAAGTGATTGAAGTTCTTTCAATCAAGGAAGTTGTTGAAGGAAGTCTAGATGACCAAAAGAAATAGATGAGGTATGTATGCTTGTACTTGATAAATAGTCATGTTGTATGGTTGCATATATCATGAATGAGTACTCTACCTCAAGAGCATGATCAAAAGAAAGGATCTCCTCCTATGAAAGGATGCATGAAGGCATTGTTCACACATTAACTAGATGAAATCAACATAATATGTCCTCGTGAAATATCAGGTGGTTGAAAAAGTTCAAAGGAACTAAATGTGTGAATAAATAAAGGAAGAGATCAGGAAAAATGCAACTATGGAGAAGGAAATCAACATCCAAGGACTAGAAAATTTTACTATGATATCTCCATGGAAAAGATATGAAGATCATGATAAAGTCTAAAAAAGAAAGAGACCCTTGAAGTTGTATATCTTTTTGGAAATGTGTCAATATATATTCAAGATGCTGATGCAAACAAGGAGATGTCATGATGAAAGGCCAACACAAATGTATTTTTGATTTAATGTTCATTTTCTAATTTCGAATAATATCTAGATGTGCTAATGCAGTGCTACCAAAGGAAGAGTTGTAGATGTCATCTACAACTGACACTCATGTGGTAGGATGAAAGATCCTGAAGGAACCATGATGCGAAGAAGGTAGAAAGGCATGAAGGAAAGTCCAAATATGGACTAATGGATCACTTTCCAATGAAAGAAAGAATGACATGACTGACATTATTCATGAATGACTCCCAAAAAGATGAAGATTCCTGAATAAAGAAAAATAAGTTCATGACATCGGAAGGAGGATCTCTTCAAGCAAATGGTTGCCCCATGATCTCCACCTAAATAGCTACTGAAAGAGAGTCCCATGGTCAAGAGGGAGCTTGGTCAAGTCCCTGGTCAAGAGGTATTTTGGGTACATTCCTTCATTGGAATGGGTATATACTCCCTAATTTAGAGGGAGAGATAGACACATCATTATTGTCTTCACTTGGGAGGAAAGAATGGAGGATTGGGTAAGCATCTGGTATCCTATACTCTTTGAGGATGCGGTAGGGAATCCAAGATAAGAGTAGTCATAGAGGGTAGATATTCTTTGAGGAATGGGAATCCAAGATAAGAATAGTCCTGGTGGAACATACTATGAGAATACTCTGGTGGGGTATGTCTTGAGAGAGACAATGATGAGGGTGTCTATAAATCATTGGTCTCACCGACATTGTGCTATGATATTGTTGAGATAAAGTTGTTAGTCAAGGCCTTGCGATGTGACAATTCTGGATGATATGATGCTATACAGATGGTTTACCAATACAACTCTTCTTATGAGAATTCTTTCGATTGAGAATGTCCAAGTACATTGTATGGATTATGAATACCTCCCTAGTTAAGAGGGAGTGTTGAAATAACTAGGTTCAGTCTTTGTAATGGCATATGCAATCGTGATTTTTGGTATTTAATGAAAATAGAAATATAAATTTATTATTTGTGTTCTTGAGCATGGGTTTCATGCTCAAGGGAAATGTATTTTTAGGTCAAGCACCCATTGAGTGTTTCTAGGTTTGTCATAAAGTCAATTGAGTCATTTTCATGTATTGAAGACCCATTTGGGCATGTTACATATTGTAAAGAAAAAATTATTGAGTCAAAATAGAGTCAAAAGACCCTCCAAGACCTCGTCATGGGACAAAGATCAAGTTGTCCTACGTGAAGGGACAAGTCGGCCTCAAGATAGAAATTTGTACCCCTCACAAGCCTATAAATAAGAAGGAATTTGACCTCATTTGTACACTCACTCAAGCAAGTTCAATCTCCTCAAGATAGAAACTAGAAAAGGATGAAAAAGAAGAAGAAGATCAAGATTGAAGTTTTTGGGCCTCTCTCTCTCTCTCTCGTTAGGTTTTCTACAGTTTCTGGGCTAAACGAAATTTTGAAGTTGCATTGAAGCTGCAAGGTCGAAGATGTGAAGCTACCAATAGATCGAAGTTGTTCGATTGAAGCTGTTCAAGATGCATCAAGGTCAAAGCTATGAATATGTTAGGTCGAAGTTGCTAAAAGCTGCTAGGTCGAAGCTGTAGAAATTGTCGTTGGGGTCGAAGTTGCTGGAAGGTCGAAGTTTGTTACTAGAAGTTGTGGAAGGAAAGTTCATCAAGATTGAAAAATGACGTGGTCTTATAGGGTCTTCATTGTTGAAGAATTTGTAACTAGGTTCGGTCTTCATTTGTATGAAATGCATTCTTGTATATATAAAATGAAAAATAAATTATTATTATTATTATTATTATTAGAGCATGGGTTTCATGCTCAAGTTATTTTATTTTATAGGTCAAGCACCCATTGAGTGCTTCTTGGGTTTGTCCTAGGTATAAGAGTCATTGTCATATATGGAAGACCCTATAGGCACATTATAATTGTAAAAGAAAATTTATTTTGTCTTGAAAATGTCAAAATACCTCCAAGATCAAGTCGGCCTACATGAGCTGTCAAGTCAGCCTAAGTGAAGAGACATGTCCACCCTTGAAGGAATCTTATATATAAGAGGAACACGTCCTACATTTGGATCATTCACTCATTCATCTCTCATACGAAGAAGGAAGTAGTAGAAGGAAGAATAAGGAAGTACGAAGAAGAAGTTGGAGTGTTTGGGTCTCTCTACTTTCTTCTGGGAATGCGAAGTTAGGGTTTTTGCACTAGGCAAGTCTAGAAGTTAGATTTTGGAAGTAGTAAGAGAAATAAGGCAAGTGAAGGTTTCTTAGGGTTTCCTACTAGCCCTAAGACTCAAATCAAGGAAAGTGAGGTCAAGAGAAGAGCAGTAAGAGGGATATTGAAGTCTCCTAGTGACAAAGCAACAATTGCAGTAGTTGTTGGGGCAGAATTTCAGATTTACTGGGGAGGTCGAAGATATTGCAATAGGAGGTTGAGGAAGACTTGATATTGTAGGGTACTTTTCTAAGTCTAGGTCATGGTATTATCCAACTGAAATATCTAAAATATAAGAATATATTTTATGGGTTTTCCCCTGAAGAAGAGGGATTTTGGTCCTGGCTTGGAGCCTACATATTGTGTCATCATTCTTATTGTTTTGGTAGATTTTTTATGTATTTCGTATTGAAATAAAAAAATATCAAATCTAATAAGTAAAAAGCTAACATAAGCAATTATCAAGTTAAGAGAATTAACATATACATTTCCCTACTAAATTCTCAACATGGTATTATAGCTTAGGTTATTTAAGGGCATTATGAAGATCTCCTCTACAATGGTGAAGGTCATCAAAAGGATTGCAAGCCATCTCAAGAAAAGCATCAAAGAGGTATGGAGTCTCATATTCTCTTCAAAGAAGGAATCAATCATAGAAAAATATGAAGGACTCTTCTTTGCTCTCTCTAGAACATTTCAAGACGAAGACATTTGGGTAATTGATAGTGGTGCATCAAGGCACATGACTGGTCACTCTCACCAATTGAAGACCCTATCAAAAGGAAAATTCGCTTACTTTGTGGAACTTGGAGACAACAAGAGTTATCCTGTAAAAGGAATTGGATCATCATCCATAAAGCTAGAAGATGGAGGCAACATCCACCTCAACAACATTCTACTTGTTCCATGTTTGCACAGAATCTACTTTCTATTTCAAGCTTAGAAGATAAAGTAGATAGAATAGCCTTCATTGATGTAAAAGCAGTTGTTTAGGCAAAAGACTCAAGCATAGAAAAAGCTAAAGTGTTTAGTATTCAAGAAGGAAGGCTCTACAGATTAATATCTCTCATAAATCATGCCCTAGTTCACACTGAGATTAGTCCATGTGAACTTTGGTATAGAAGGTTTGGTCATCTACATTTCAAAATTATTCCAACCCTAAATTCTATAGCAGATGGAATACCAAATCTAAACGAGGATCATGAAGGTGTCTACAAATGATGTGCATTAGGCAAAAATATCAAGAAACCATTTGGAAGCAGTGCTTCACGGTCGAAAGAAATCTTGGATCTCATTCACTCTTATGTATGTGGCCCTATGACTCCAAAATCACTTGGAGGACATCTTTATTATGTCACATCCATAGATGATCACTCAAGAAAGACTTGGGTTTTATTATATTAAAACCAAGGATGAAGTATTCACTAAATTTCAAAAATTCAAAGCCAAACTGGAGAACCTTACAAAAAGAAGGATCAAGATACTAAGATCTGATAATGGAGGAGAATATACATCTAAGGAGATCATAGAATTTTGTAAGGAATCTAATATTAAGAGTGAGTTGATAGTTCCATACAATCCCAAACAAAATGGATATGTAGAAAGAAACAACAGGTACATTGAAGAAAGTGTAAAAGCAATGATACATGATCAAGATCTACCAAAGTTTCTATGGGGTGAGGCAATTAAGACACCACTCTACATACAAAATTGATCTCCTCATAGATATCTAGACAAAAAAACTCCAGAAGAAATGTTCACTGGGAAAAATCCATTTGTCGATAATCTATGAATCTTTGGATGTCATGTGTACATTCATTTTCCAAAAGACAAAAGAAAGAAGTTGGATCCTCCTGATGTGAAAGGTATATTTGTTGGGTATAGTAACTCATTGAAATCCTATAGAATCTATATGAAAGATGGACATCACATTGAAGTTAGTCATGATGTCATATTTGATGAAAGCATAGCATTCAAGAAATCAAAAGAACTTTCTATAGATTCTAATGATGAAGAACTTCCTATGTTTGAGGAAGAAGTTGACAAGGAAGAAGGATCTCACCATGATGAAGAAGGACCTAGTGAACCCATTCAACCTATGGTTACTCAAGAAACAAGGAAAATACCTAATTGGTTGAAGTCTACACTACTTGATGCAAAAGTCATGGAGCAACTTAGGGATCATTTAGAGAAATTAAAAGACCCAAGAGATACTCTAGGTATGTTGCATACATGACAAAATTAATAGAATCATAACCATCCACTTTCGAAGAGACTATAGAACATCAAGTATGGAAATATGCCATGAATGAATAATATCGATATATAACGAAGAATGGAGTATGGGAGATCATACCGAGGCCTTAAAACAAATCTATAGTTACTTCTAAGTGGATTTATAAGATCAAGCATGCAACCGATGGCAGTATAGACAAGTATAAAGCAAGATTTGTGGAAAGATGGTTCTCTCAACTTGAAGACATCGACTTTGAAGAAACTTTTTCTCCAACAACAAGATACACAACAATTCGATCATTAGTCTCTCTGGCATCATCGATGGGATGGAACATCCACCAAATGGATGTCAAGACTGTATTTTTGAATGGAACAATAGATGAAGAAGTATATATAGAACAACCCTTGGGATTCGAAATCAAAGATAGGAAGGCATATGTTTTCATATTAAAGAAAGAATTATATGGCCTCAAACAAGCACCAAGGGCATGGTACGCTAGAATGGATGCATATCTACAAAGACTAGGCTTCACTAAAAGTTCTGTTGAACTAAACCTTTATATTAAGGTTGTAAACAATGAACTTGTAGTCATTCTTATGTATGTAGATGATCTTCTCTTAACAGGTGTAGAAGGTCGAATTGAAGAATGTAAGAAGCAATTGGCAACAAAATTTGACATGAAGGATCTGGGGCTGATGCATTACTATCTGGGACTAGAAGTTTCGCAGGAATCGAATGAATTCTATTTAGGTCAAGGAAAGTACATGATCGATAGAGATTCTAAAGAAGTTCAACATGATGGAATGTAAAGATATGACCACTCCAATGATCACAAACTTGAAAAGACTGAGGAGTTCTAAATTAAGCCATGTGGATCCTTCTAGATACAAACAATTGATTGGCTCATTAATGTACTTGGTGAATACTCGTACGGACATATGTTTTGCAGTAAATATACTTAGTCAATTCCAAGTGGAGCAGAAGCATGATCACTGGATAGCAACAAAAGATATCCTAAGATATCTGAGGGAGAACCATTAACTACTGCCTGAAATATGATAAAAGGAATAATGTTCAATTGACTGGTTATACATATTCTGACTGGGGACAATGAAAAAGATGGAAGAAGCACTATAGGAGGATGTTTTAGTCTAGGATCATATATAGTCTCATGGATGAGAAGAAAATAAAACATCGTCGCTTTAAGTGGTGCTAAAGTAGAATATGTTGCAGAATGTGAACTTAGCCAGGAAGCAGTTTGGTTAACAAAATTGTTGTCTAACTTATTTGAAGGATCGATGAACCCTACCGTGATATGTTGTGATAACACAAGTTTTATTTGTTTGTCTGAGGACCCAGTGTTTCATGAGAAGATAAAGCATATCAACAACAAGTATCACTATATACAAGAGCTAGTGCAAAATGATGTGGTGCAGCTACAGAATATCTCCACTGATGAGCGAGTATCTGACATATTGACAAATCATTTCCAAACAAGAATCTTGTATACTAAAGGGACAAGTTGGTTTTGTGGATTTTTCCTCTAAGATTGAGAGGGAGGGATAAATACAAGCATTTTTGTCTTCACTTGGGTAGAAAGAATGGAGGGTTGGGTAACCATCTGGCATTCGATACTCTTTGAGAATTTGGTAGGGAATTCAAGACAAGAGTAGTCATGGACCGATATTATTTGAGGATTAGCTACCCAAGATAAGAATAGTCCAACGAGAGGTCATACTCTAGAAACACTTAGGTGGGGTATGTAACTTGGAGAGACAATGATAATGATGTCTACACATCATTGGTCTCACCAGCATTGTGCTCTCATCTTGTGGAGAAATAGATTTGTTAGTCAAGGCATTTCTATATGACAATGCTAGTCATTATGATGCTAGAAAAATGGGTTACCAATCTGAATCTTCTTATGAGATCTCTTCAGATTGAGAATGACCATGTACCTCCTATGAATACCTCTCTAGTTAAAAGGGAGTATTGAAGACTGTGTAACTAGGTTCGGCCTTCATTAGTATGAAATGTATTCTTGTAAATATAAAATGAAAAATAAATTATTATTATTATTATAATTATTGGAGCATGGGTTTCATGTTCAAGTTCTTTTATTTTATAGGTCAAGCACCCATTGAGTGCTTCTAGGGTTTCTCCTAGGTATAAGAGTCATTTTCATATATGGAAGACCCTATGGGCACATTATAATTGTAAAAGAAAAATTATTCTTCCTTGAAAATGTCAAAATACCTCCGAGATCAGGTCGGCCTACATGAGCTATCAAGTCGGCCTAAGTGAAGAGACATGTCCACCCTTGAAGGAAGCCTGTATATAAGAGGAACTTATCCTCCATTTGGATCATTCACTCACTCATCTCTCATATGAAGAAGGAATTAGAATAAGGATGAAGAACGAAGTACGAAGAGCGAAGTACGACGAAGAAGTCAAACTATTTGGATCTCTCTATTTTCGTTTGGGAATGTGAAGTTAAGGTTTCTACATTGGGCACGTCTAGAATTTCTATTTTGGAAGCAAGAAGAGCAATAAGGAAAGTGAAGGTCTCTTAGGGTTTCATATTATCCCTAAGATTCAAATCAAGGCAATTGATTTCAAGATTAGAGAAGTAAGAGGGAGATCGAAGTCTCCTCGTGAAGCAGCAACAGTTATAGCAGTTGTTGGGACAAAATTTCATATTCACTGGGGAGGTCGAAGATATTGCAATAGGAGGTCGAGAAAGACTTGATCCTAGAGGGTACTTGTCTGAGTCTAGGTCATGGTATTCGTCAATTGAAAGATCTAAAAGATTAGAAGAGATTTTATGGGTTTTCCCCTCAGGAGGAGGGGTTTTGGCCCTGGCTTGGAGCCTACATATCGTGTCATTGTTCTCACTGTTTTGGTAGTTTTTTGATGTATTGCATATTGAACTAACAAAGATCAAAGCTAATAAGTAAAAATCTAAAACAAGCAATTATCAAGTTAAGATAATTAAGATATACATTTCTGTACTGAATTTTCAACATTTGTCAAGGGTCATAGCTCTTGGAATTCATCAATTGAAGTTCTATAAGAAGAGAAGAATTATGGTGGGTTTTCCTCTCAGATGGAGAGGTTTTGGCCCTAGTTGATCGCCTATATATTGTGTCCTATTGTCTCATTGTTATTTATGATTTGGTAGTTGCTTGATGATAGAGAACACTAATAATAATAAAGGAATCAAGAAGTTAATCAAGTAAAGTAAAAATACATCACAAGTAGTTATTAAAGTAAGAGAAATCACCTACACTTATTGCCCCCTAGATTTCTCAACAGAGCAAAGGTCTCATCATAATCCTCTCCCTCTTTCTGGGAAAACCCTCTCGCCACAAATCGCGCCTTTTATTTGTTCATTCTACCATATGTTGCATGTTTGATCTTATATATCCATTTGGAAGTCACCACTGACTTCCCTCAAGTCTTGACACAATCTCTCATACATCATTCTTCATGATGGATTGGTATTCTTTGATCATAACATCCTTCCACACTTGTTGGCTAGTTGCTTCCTCATAAGTAGAAGGTTTTGTATCAATGGTATTAGTTTTAAGAGTTTCATAACTAAATAACCTTTTAGGTCTCTTACTTTCTCTTGATGTGCCATGTGGAGACGCATGTCCTTCTGCTTCTTACAAGGCAGATTTAAGCCATGTTAATCTTATCCTGATCTTGGAAACAACTAGTTCTACAGAATCATAAGTCCCTTTTGGCTCTACAAGATGTTTTGTAGGACTTGAACCTTATTCCTTAGAACCTTCATGTTCTTCTTCATCATTAAATTCCATGGAAGCTTCTTTAGACTTCCAATATGCAACCTTCTCATCAAGGTAACATCTGGACTAACTTCAACCTATCGTTGCCCTGGAATGTAGATTCTATAAGCCTTTGATGATTCACTATAACCAACAAATATTCATTTCTTTTCAGAAGGTTCTAGCTTCTTCCTCTTATCCTTGGGAACATGAATGTAAACTGGGCAACCACCGATTCTCAAACGCCCAACCTTTGGCTTTTGTCTAGTGAACCTTTATCCATATGGTCAAACTTGGTAAACAACCTCCAATTTTCCAAATAATTGAGCCTTTTTGTTCTGCCCTAGGTTGAAATTCAGCCTCCCAGTATCTTCCCAGAAACCTAAAATTTCAGTCACACAACTGCCCATAAAATTTGGCCCTACAACTTCATCTTGTCCAGAAACTTACGTGAGCTGGAGGGAGAGAAATCTTCCACGCGTGCGAGCTAGATAAAGAAATAAAGAGATGAATTCACCCTTCTTTTTCATAGTTATAACATCATTCAACACTCATGTAGTTTTGATGCTCTGGTATGGCCTTGGGTAGCCATTTCCCATACAAACTTGATCATTTATTAAAAAACAATATTTTGAATTCCATACATGACTCTGACCTTTAAAAAGCACATACACACACGGGTATCATGATACAGAACCCGCTTATATGATTTAAAATATGAAAAAAATAAAATAATATCCTATTTTTTGGGCGGGTTTTATAGGTTTCACCGAAAGCCCACCTACAAGAGTCTATGGCCTAACTGAATCAATTGATTTTTGGTGGTATTTATACACCTCATGAGAAGTCCTAATGGTGGAAGGAGATAGGATATAGACGTTATAGTCTTTTTGTCCCCAGATCAAGTCTGATTTTCCTTGTGCCTCATGCACTCCCAGTCATAGGAAACCCTGGTTTCCTTTCATAGATGCTCATCCTTCATTATATGGCATCCTTTTGCACATCCTTGAGAGGTGATATTTAATGCTTGGACTGGACGACTCTAGAGGAAGGTTTCATTGGTGTCATGGTCGTATCAGGTTGTATTTATCCACTACTTTTTGCTGATATCAATAAAGAAGCTCTGTCTTATTTTCGATATGTTATGATCTCATGTTTTTATGATTCATGTGTAATATGTCATGATTTATATGTTTATGCCTGATGATCTAAAATGTTTATTATGAATGCACCTTGAACTACTTGTTATGTATGTGCTTCTCTGAATTGTGTTACAGGTCTACTCACTTGGGAGGAAGCAAAGAGCCTGGACCCTACAGGATCGATATCAAACGTAGGACCTCTGGGTACTCCTCCAAAACCTAACTTTGGTAGTTTATATAGTTTTCTTGCTTGAATGTATGCTTCTTGTTGATTATCTGCATTCGATCTGTTGAGGTTGTCAACCCTTACCTTAGGGAAATTTTTCCCACCAACAGAACTAGCGAACATACTAGGGAAAATAGTCATGTACTTCCTAGAAGGGGTTTTTTCCCTTGATCTGGGATTTTCTTTCTTGTTTCTTGATTTTTTTAGTATTGTTAACTCATTTGCAGTCTAGGAAATCAGTCTAATCTTGTGAACTAGGTTTTATTTTTTTATTTTTCCCTATTTTTCTAATATATGCTCTTTTTGTTGTACACAAAAACGTACATAAGTGGTTTTTGCTAAAGAAACCAGCGTATATGCTTGTTTCTTCGGAAATAGTCACGTGTACACGTGTCTGTTATTACACAGTCGCGTATATTTGGCAAAATTTGAATTTTTCAAGTTTTGCCTTCGGACAGGGGTTTATCCTAGTTTTTTTTTTCTTTCTTGAATTCATCTACAATATAGAATGCTCTTGTTTCTTGCTGGTGTCGATTTCTTTATCTCATTTTGCAAAAATATTTTGTCAACCTATTGTTTGTATTTTTTCAAAGTTTTTGCATTTGAAGTTTGGGTTTCAAACCTTCTTTGTGAAATGTCTAACTGGTCTATGCTTTTGGGATAGTGAGTTGGTTCTCAACTTGCTTATAATCCAATATTTTCATTACTTCGCTTTGTATTCTTGAAGTTCACTCATTTGATTTCTTTTTGATCATTTGAGAAGGGTCGTTACAATCTTGGTTCAGTGAAGGATTTTGGTTCTCTGAAATCTTTCCGTTTTTCTAAATCTTTTATGTATCTCTCAGGTCAAGTTCTTCAAGTGTTTTGGTCTCTTATTCACTTTAGTCCGATCATCTTGGTGATTGTTTATGGCTTGTGAAGTCTGGATTCTTTTCGCTTGATTTTGATCTTGAAGTGATCGATTGCTCTGTCTTCTTGAAACTTTTGTCATAAGTTCTTAAAAAGAAAAAGAGAAAAACATTTGTTTTTTGTCTTTATTTTCTTTAGTTTTTGGTTTTTTGGTCTTTTTGGCTTTTCAACATGTGCAAATCTTTGCTTGAGGATGAAATTTGCTTCGTTTGGGAGATCTTTTCTTGGATATTTGATTCTACCTATCCATCAAATTTTGGCTTTTGGTCTTTGAAATAACACATTTGTTTGTTTAGAGCATTCCATAGAATCTTGCATTTATCCATTTTAGTATGCATTAAGGCAGTTTGCATTTTAGTCATTTTACTCTCTTTCGATAGATGTTGAACGTGTGAGTGTGTTTAAAGGGAAAAGAAAAGAGTTTTGATTTTATAGATTTCTCATAGAACCTTTTAGAGATCACTTTTCATTGAAGAAAAATAAGTTGCATTTGCTTGTAACCTAGTTTTCTATTGGTTTCTTTTTGCATAAGAACATCACAAGTTGCACTTCCACTACCCGTGACTTAAATAACAACCAATAAAATCAACCACATAATTTAAAATGAACTATATTTTTAGTTTTGTCATAGATACATTAATTAGTCTAAGGAATTTATTGCCTTGGAATAGGTGTGTGGAAAGTAGACTCTCCAAGGCCACTCTAAACAGAAACACAGAAGTTGATTAAAGAGTGCAAATCCAGTATCATTAGGTTGTCCCGAAAATCTCCTCTAACACAGGATCTTATCACAAGAATGAGTGAAGACAGGGAAAGAAATATACCCCCTCTCCTACTTGTTGGATCCTGTGCCCATGACTGTTTTTCCTGACCTCTACTTACGAGCTGATGACCTTAGTTGCCTATCCTAGGGACCGCATAGGTGACTGCAGGGGGAATGCATGTGGTACCTGAAACAAATGTTGCATAACTTTCAAAATACTTCTAGAGGGTGCCTTGTGAAGCTCGAGTACTTGCGCCGACAAAGGCTATTGTCTGGAGGTCAGCGTAATTGTTTCTAATACCTTCGTTGGTAGGCTTGGGCCGTAATTATCCCAAACTATCTTTGGAAGGTCCTTACCTCCACTTTCTTGTATTTTGATGTTCGGTCCTAACCACCCAAAGTGGAAATACCTAGAAGTTGCTTGCTTGGTTGTATCTTTAGGGACTTTTTAGTGAGTTCTCTTTGCTCCTAGATTGTTATAAGTTTTTATTTTTTGAGTCTTCAAAAAGTTCTCTTAATATTTACAAGTGGTCGATCGACCAGTTCTTCAATCTAGGAGGCTTCGTGGGCTTTCAACTGCAAGTGTCGAGCCTTCATCTAGAAGACATAGGAGAAATTTTGTTGGTGATTTTCAACCAGCAGCACCTAATACATCGGAGATTAATCCTTCTCCAAAGGCTCTCATTTCACAAGGTAAACCTAGTTTAGTTTATAATCTGGATGGAAACCCTCTGGTCCTTGTTAGGGTTCTCTTCCAATCAGAAGATGAGGTTGATATTGAAGACATCCCTAAGTCCCCCGTGAATACTTCAAAACCTCTTCCTTCCCATCTTCCTTACGTTGTAGAATACGTGGGTACCCCGACTCACAGGGTAGCAAGCCCTGTTCACTCTCCTTTTTCTTTTCTTTTTGATGGCCAATGTTAGTCGCGTCAGTATGGCTACTTATACTTCTGGTGTACAAACCCCTCCTTCAGTTGCAGGAGGGGGTAATTTTACTATCTCTACTATTACGCCTAGTATAGTAGTTGTTGGCTCTACCTCCATTCTGGGTCCGAGTGGGGGCACCCAACTGTAGGTTTTAACCCTGTACAGAAATTACCTACATACAAATTCTAAAAATGGAAAAAAAACAATGGCGAGAGCATAAAACATAAAACAGATGTATGCAGAGATTTTCCCCTGGATCCCAAAACCGGGACTACCAGATTGATTTTTCATTATGTTCCTTTCAATGTTACAATACATTTATATACATGTTGAAGCATCCATAAACATCAATCCATTAACCCTGGATTAGAACATAATCGTAGTTCCCTTTACCTGATCTGCAAAATACCATGGACAAAAAACCATCATGCCCAAAACCATGTGTGAAATCCATGCACGAAACCACAGGTAGGTTCGCCCACCTAATATAGGGTCCAAAAAAAATTCTTGGGGCAGTGTTCAGGGGAGCTTCCGAACCCCTGCATACCCCTCAATAGGGGGGGAAGCCAACTCCACGTTTGGGGTAATTGTGGAAAGAATATAACATAACCCAATGCCAACCTTCTGCCCCTTTCACTGGATGGATCAGGAGTTGATGGAGTTGTGTTCAGTTTGACTCAGTTGAACTAGTTATATTTAGTCTAACTAACAAATACACTAGTGATGAGTGGTGTGAATTAATTATTAATTAATTCACTAATTATTAACTCATAAATCAACTAAAGAATACATCAGTTAACTCAGTTCATGGACAGTTCAGTGGAGACAAGTGTCAGAGGTGAGTGAAAGGGCAAGACAGCTGTCAGTTGTGACTATAGTTGTGCATGTGATTTGCAAAATCAGTGGAATTGAGTTGCCAATGAGGATTGTGTAGTGTTACACAAGGGAAACATGTGAATGGATCAGCCATTCTCATTCATTCTCATGCAGGATTGCGCAGTGGAGGCAAGCAAGCAAGCGGAGGAGATTTGAACCTGTGATTGATTCAGATCTGAGCTAGTCTGTGTGTAACAGGTGGAGATAGTACTGAGTACTTGCGAGGAGTATTGTACTATGTATTGTTACATCTTCTCAATCAATATAATATACAAATAGTTGGGGGTTTTTAGCTTTATGCTTTCCTCGGGTACATACTGTGTTGATATGTGCAATTGATGCTTCAATGTGCGCATGTGATTGTTTCTTAATACTGCTAAATTGATGATCAACGTAGAGGAGGTTATGTATTATGCATGTATTCCGCAATTAGTGTATAATCGGGATAATCTTTGTGAATAAGTGCCATATTATTCAAAATTTCTACCAAGAATTTGGGAGTTGGAATATATTCCTTGTTGATGGGTACTTTTGGTCTTCCTCCTTCTATCGCTCATATTAATGCCATTTATTCTTCCAAGATCACTCCTCTAAAAGGTTCATTTAGAACTCATTAATTTTTTTATCCTTGGCCCTTACACCCCCCTACTGCCACATTAGAAGAGGGACAAATAGGTGGAATGGCATATCCTATATCTGCAGCAGAAATTGCATACCAATCTATTGTGAATTCTATAGATTCTGGCCCCATTCCTCCGCCATAAGAGGATTTCGATGGTGATGTGGCTCTAGTTTGGACTGTTGACTCTACTTCCACTATGGATTGCCTCGACATTGTCTTAACATTTGAAGAGGCAATTTTAGAAGCAATGAATGGTGCAGAAATATCGTGGGATGATTTGCATAATTGGTCATATTTCCTCCCTAATTTGCATGAAGTTGAATCAAATTTTTTTGATCCTTCTTCAACTGGAAGTGTTCATAAAATTCTAAATCCTTTGGCTCCATCATAAATTTTTGTCAAAGGTAATATGTCTAATATTTCAAAAACCATTCCGGTGAACATTTCTAGGAATCCCGATATCATCAAGAATGTCTTCATCGGAGTTGAATGTTCCCCTAAAGAAATCAAGATTTATAATGACCTCTTTAAGGAGTTTCGAGATGTGTTTGCTTGGTCTTATGAATAAATGTTTGGAATCGATCCGTTGATAGTTCAGCATGAGATCAAAACATACGAAAATGCTAAGCATGTACGGAAAAATATTCAACTAGTAAATCCTAGTAATGTTGCAGCTACTAAAGCTAAGATTGAAAAACTGCTTAAGGCGAGTTTCATATACCCCCTTCCTCTAATTGAATGGGTCTCGAACACAGTCCCTATTGATAAAAGCAAGGAGCAATTTGGGTGTGCATTGACTTTAGGGATTTGAATAAGGCTTGTCCTAAAGATAATTTCCCCACTCCATTTATCGAACATATCATTGATGAGTATGTTGGAAATAAGGTGTTTTCCTTCATGCAAGATTTCTCAGGATATAATCAAATTACTATATGTCCTAAAGATCAACACAAGACAACATTTATTTGTCCCCGGGGTATGTTTACGTACAAGAATATGACTTTTGGCCTCAAAAATGTTGGAGCTACTTTTCAGCGAGCCATTTCTTATGCTCTCCATGACATCAAGCACATAATAGATGCATATTTGGATGACCTAGCTGCTTGTTCTTGTAAGAGAATGGATCATCGAAAACACCTTTGTTTGGTTTTTGAAAGTTGTCACTATAAGATCTAGTTGAACCCTAATAAATGCATTTTTGTTGTGACATTTGGTTGGTTATTGGGATTCATTTTGTCCAATGAAGGGATTCTTATTGAGAACTTCAAGGTTGAGGCAATACTTCAATTGGCTCCCCTGTCGACTGTTTGTCAACTTCAAAGTCTCTAAGGAAAAGCCAATTTCTTAAGGAGATATATCATAAATTATGCTGATATTATGAAAGGATTTATGTGATTACTGAAAGGAGTTCGATTTGTTTGGGACGATTTAGCTCAACCTCCTTTGATGCTTTGAAAAAGGCATTGACCTCTACTCCTCTTTTGAGTCCACTCGATTATAGCAGGGATTTCCTCTTGTATCTCGCTACTGCAGAATCAAACATTGGTATGGTTCTGGTTCAAGAAGACGATGCTCTTAGAGAGCATGCGATTTATTATCTAAGTCTAGGCTCAGTCAGTCTTGAACTTAGGTGTTCTCATATAGAGAAATTGGATTTGGTAGCAACTTACGTTATCCATCAGCTTCATCATTATATTATGCTTAGAAAAGCTTTTTTGTTGGTTGACATCAACCCACGTCAATTTGTCCTTGGTAGGCAAGTGATTGAGGGAAATTATAATAAATGGATTGTCATCTTACAGGAGTTCATTCTCTAATTTATGTCAACCAAGTCTAAAAAAAAAATTAGTATTCACGAAATTGATTTCGGAGTTGCCTTGTGAAGAGGATGTTGTTTATGAAGAGTCATTTCCTGATGAACATCTCTTCCTAATCTCTTCACAAGATCCTTGGTATGGAGACATCATACTATATCTCTTGACTTTGAATTTCCCTCAGACTTTTTCGAAGCATGAACGTAGAAAATTGCGTCACCTTGCTAAAAATTATATTATTATCGTAACTTCGCGAGATTGACTCAATCCTTAGGAATTGTTTAACCCTAGAAGAATATGAGTTTGTTCTAAATCATTGCTATAGTGGAGCTTGTGGAGGTCATCTATCTGGGCTTACTACAGCCCAAAAAATCTTGCGTGTAGGCTATTTTTGGCCCTCAATTTTCAAAGATTGCATTGAAGCAGTTAAGAAGTGCCATCCTTGTCAAGTATACACTCGGAAAATGTACGCCCACCCAACTCCACTTTTCTCTATCATCATTATCGTTCCTTTCACAAAGTGGGGTATTTATTTTACGACTTGTAACTTGACTTCGACTAAGGGTCATAAGTACATTATCGTAGAAGTAGACTACTTTATGAAGTGGGTCGACGTTATGCCTACCTTCAATAATGATGGTGAGACAACATCTCTTTTCCTATTCAACCAAATCATTTCATGTTTCGGTATACCAAGGGACACTATCACTAATCATGGTAGTCATTTTCATAATAAGATAATGTCTGATTTGGCTTTAAAATTGGGATTTCGGCAGGAGCATTCATATCCATACTACCCTCAAGCTAATGGATAGGTTGAAGCCGTAAACAAATCCCTTAAAACTATCCTGCAAAGGACAATCAATAAAGCTAAATCCAACTCGCACATAATGTTATATCATGCGCTTTGGGCATACCAAATGTTTGTTAAGACCGCCATGGGTTTTACTCATTTTCAACTAGTTTATGGTTTGGAATTAATCTACCCAGTGGAATGTGAGATCCCATATCTTAAATTAGCAGTTCAGCTTCTTCTAGACACCACCATTATTGAAGAACACCTTATTCATTTGGAACATCTCAATGAGCAGCGTTGGGATGCATCCACAAAGAATGAAGCTCATAAAAAGAGAGCAAAGGCCCAATATGACAAGACTGTACATCCTAGGGTTTTCTCTGAATGTGACCTTTTCCTGGTCTATGACTAAGATAAGGACGTCTTGGGCGCAACAAAGTTCAAATCCATATGGTACAACCCTTTTATCATCAAAATGGTCTTGAAGAAAGGTGCATATGAGTTGCTTGACTTTGATGGAAATGTGTTCTCAGAGCCCAGAAATGGGCTTTATCTTAAGAAGTATTATGCCTAGGTCGTTGCCTAGCATTTTCTTTCTTTTGTAAATATTGTACGTAGTTGTTTGTTTATGTCTATGGGTCTCGTGGTGATATTGGTAATTTTGATCTGCTTTGGTAGGTTTCGATGGGTGATATGGTGTATCTAGGATTAGCCGATGGTACTAGTAGAGATACTCGGAACTTAGCTTCTGCCACTTGGGCAATATATTATCCATCTGGTTAGTTGTTAGTCTCAAGAGGCATATATATTAGTTATGCTTCCAACAATATGGCTAAATACAATGTTGTCATTAATTTACTATCTGAAGCAATATCTTTTGGTATTGAATCGTTAGTGGTTTATTTGGATTCACAACTGGTGGTATCTCAATTAAATAACATATATCGTGTAAGAGATCCTTTATTACATCGCCGATTTCTGAGAGTGATATTATTACAAATACCATTTAATTTTATTACTTTTATTCATATTCCACGATTAGAAAATTCACTTGTTGATTCTATAGCTAATCAAGAATTAGATTGCCACATTAATCATTAATCATGTTAAAATCAAAAATATCATAAATTCATCTGTACCTATGATCAAACCATCGCGAAACCATCTATATATAGATAGGAATAATATGTCCAAAATATTACAAAATATGAATAAATGTTTTACAAAATTAAGGCTTAAGCCCGATCATGTCCATAAAAAGATCAATCATCTAATCTAAGTCTATGGGCCCTAACCTCGATGAGTGTCACAAAAAAAGAAGATGACATTCGCCACCTGTCGGAAGAGTCGCACCCACTTCCTTGGTACTCCTACCACTCGTCTCTTAATGGTCTCAAGGAGATCCTCCACGGTTGCCATGGGAACCTGGCGAGTCAAGCTCTCCGAGTTCCTTTTGAACTTCATGAAGGACTCTCTCAATCTTTCTTGTCCCTCTCTGTGTCTCTATCTTAATGCATATGCCTAGGTAGCCCCTCAGGTCTCACTGGTCCAACATCTGCATCATGATCAGATAATAATGTAAGACTTTTGTTCCACAAAAAAAGAATTTTAACTTCTTAAGATCATATTTAAAATCCCAAAAAAAATCAAATAACATTAAAATTTACAAATTTTACCAATATCACCCTATGCAGCACCCTCGGGAAGTGCCAGATTTGGGTCCTCTCGATAATCTATCCCTGCAATAGGGTAGTCATCTATACCTGTGACTTGTTGCTCCCACTAGAGGAAGAACTCATCGTCAAATGTTGCTCAAGTGACTTCACCTGCGCCAAGTATCTTGATCAAGTCTACCAATCTAGCCATCCTCGGATCCCTAGCAGTGCTAATGGCTGTAGACACTCTAGGTTGAAGTGTTGGGACTCTCTCAAACCAAAATGAACAAATTATGTTATAGCCAAAATACTTCATTTTCCCTCATCTCACTAAAGATAATTACTTCTTCATGCAGGCCAAGAGCCATGTGAACCAATCAAATACTTTCGGATGAAGGTACTCTACTGCCAAGAACATGACAGGCATGATGTAGTGATGTTGAGCCTGCTACCCTAACAATGGTAAAGAGGATATTTTTTATTGGTAGGCTCCTTGCATATTTTTTTTTAGAATCCATGATCCGACTTTGTCTGTATTTGGTGCACATTAGAGATATGTGTAATCTAAAACATTTAGGCCTCCCTAAGCCCTCTCTTTCATATCAACATCTTCCCCTTTTCAGGAAAGTCTTGTGATGAATTAAACAATCTTCCACCCCAATATGTAAGGGCATCTGATCAATCATAAAGAGCTCTTGCCCTAGATCCTAGTAATGAATAAGAATCTCTAACAATCGATTTTGGGTTTCGTATTTGACATCATATAAAACTTGAGCAATCCACATCCTCTCAATGCATCGAATGCCATAGGATCATTTAAAACCTCATTGTCAACGTCACGGTGCTCCCTCTCTTTCCAAATGATTTCCATCCTGAAAATTTGAAGAAATTCATCCATTAGAAATCGGATTTTTCATTATTCTCTACGCGTACGTGACTTTCTTAAGAGACAGTCGTGTATACACGTGTATTTTCCTTTGGAAACCCACGTGTAGGGTGTTTTATACGCGGTTTCCAAAGAGTCGACCCGTGTATAAGCAGAGGAAATTTAACAAAAAAAAAAATCCTACGATTAAAAATCAAATGAATTCATTGGAAATAAAATCAATGAATGATATTGTAAATTTAAATAAACCTCGAAGCTTTGGTTGACGAATTGGTTGAGTAAATCGGTGAAATGGAGTTGCCCAAGTTTTCTCCCAAGCTCTCAACACTTACATGTTCAAATGAAATTTTGTTGAGTCAAAATGTCTTTTTATATTAAAATTTTAAAACCTACTTTTATAAAGTTCATAATTTTTAACTTTATTATTTCATGAACTGTTTTACTTTTTGGCTTAAAGTGTTAGGGGTGGTTGTTTTCCAGGGTAAATGAAGACTTTGTGACATTTTTTCATCACTTCGACTCCACGATTGTAGACCTATCGTGGTAGGTATTGTTTTCTTTATTGGCATATAGGTTAGGACATATCATTTTTTTCGTTGCATTATGCATCTTAACCTCATACTGTGATAATTTTCCATAGGGTCAACCCCATTATGTTTCGATTTTCAAACCAATTTCACTTGTTGTCTTATAATAGTGGTAGAACCACTCCTTCCATGGGCTTCCTAGTTTGATCCTCGCTAGCATATGTTACCCATGTTGTAAGAATTGTTTAGGTTCAAGAGTCCTCTTTAGTCCCGCCATGACTTTGTGATGAAGCCTCGTTCCTCTTCTTCTTTGTTGTCCTTCTGGCTTTATACCCTAGAGGCTCCCATGTGTTAAGTTGTACTATTTCACTACATATTGACTATTTGTACCCTTTTGGCTTAGAAGGTCAACCTGGTTACATTCGACACAAAACTTACACACATACACAGAGATTATAAACACAGAGGATTCAACAACCCATTATATAGTATTAACTCAAAACCCAGATCTCAACTATACACGTGAAGGGTAATTCCACAAACTATATTCATACTAACTTTACAGACTTGTCCTCATTACACAATAATTGGTCCTTTCCTCTCTTCCTCTTGGATATCTCTTGGTCCCTTAGTCTCTATGAGCTCTCCCCCATATCTCTTCATAATTCTCCTATATATATTCTATTCATTATAGACTTGACTATATAAAATATAATGGTTTGATGAGATCCACGAAAAGTGGATCTAATTATCCATGCATAGAAAATATCTAATATAAGCCTAAAACTTCTAACTCCCTTAACAAATCACCTCAGATAGTGTATTACATGTTGATGAGGAAATAATCCCTCATTTCTCTAATCAATCCCTATTACATTTGAATAATCAAATTTCTAACTTAATTACATTAAATTGAATTAAATTAAGGGAACCCACTCCCTTTAGTAAATGTGGTAAGACCTTCTAGGTCTTGTTGAGAAATGCTCCTGCATCATCAACGATATATTCATCAATAGATAAAGTGCCAAATATTGGTATATGAGTATGTTGTTAGTTTAATTTCATTTCACTTCAATCCTTAGCATTTTCAAAAGGAAATCATCCTCCCAATGCTTATCATTATATGGCCAAGCTAAAGATTTCATATCGCAACATTTTATTAGTAGGAATTTAGGATCATGTATCCAATTGTTTTAAGCGAGTACCTATATTGAAGGAGATCGCTTGCTTCTTGTCCTTCATGCTTTGGGTTCAAGACTAAACTTGTAAGAACAAAAACATTTTTATTGACATTTTTCAACGATCAAGCATTGAAGCCCTAAAGTACTATTTGATATGTTATTTAACCTAGAACAATTATGTCTAATACATACTTATCGATACAATTGAGATGTTATAGTTGCACCATAGATCGTAAAATAAGTAAGTTCTTCTTCAAATTACCAATTACCAATATAAATTATTACCTTCTTTCATTGTTTTTAGCATTGGACACTCTCTATAGAAAATGATATGGTCTAAAGGAGCTAGGAAAAATTCACAAATGGTTGAATATGACCTTTTATACTTGTCTACACTAGAACTAAAAATGTATATGTGTAGAAGCTTTTCAGATATGCCATTTGAAGATAAGGATTGAAAATAAATTAAAGACACATACTAGATACAATAAGGAAGATGCCATGTGGAAAATGTGAACAATATTAGGCTTGGTTTTTACTTTTTCTGCCATTTGAATAATGTGATTAAGTTGATCAGATATAGTAGCCTCCCAATTTAATAACCCATGTTTTAGTAGCCACTAGGTAAGTTAATTGTATCCAAGCATCTTCGTAATTCACAAAGTCTCGTTCTCCATACAATAGGCCTATCAAATCCATGAAATCCATGTAGGGTTCTCTAAGATTGGTAATAGGATAATTAATGTTAGACTATGAGTCCCTAGACAATCACAAAGTTTATGACCAAAAACATGGGTTGTAAACCTTATCCTTGATAAGGTGGTGTCACAATCCACTGATGAGTTTTAAGTGAGATCTAGATCTAGAATGATCCAAATCATGTACTATAAATTCTGATCTTGAGATCAATACAATAAGAATGGCTTAAAGTATTTTCCGCCATTTTGCTTATCTTGTCTCACTCATGTCAATTCTTAACATGGTATCAGAGCATGACAAATAAACAAATGAGTGTGTCAAGTGAAAAATGGATAAAGGAGGAAAGAATCTACGAAATCCATACAAGGGAATAAAGGATTTGCAGTCATACAACCATGAATTTCAAAATCAAAATAAAGAAACTGAGTGGGACTTACAAAAAAAAAAACATCATCTATCACATGGTTGATACATTGCAGTTGACAAATAATCTTCAAATTAATGTAGATATGAAAGATAAATTGATTGGTGAGCTTTAGATAAAATAAATAGAAGAAAAAGATCAACTTGATGAAAGAACATCTACAAGTAAGATTGATGCAATTTGTGACAAATAGGTGTTATTAGAGAAAATTGATGCAAAAAATGATACAGAGGATCTTATCCAAAATTTTTATGTAGCATGTGAAATAGATGAAATATTGCAAATGGTTGATGCTCATTGTGATAAATAATTCCTCGTAGAATCATACAATGAAATAATGAAGGAAACATTGAATGAAAATGAGTCACAAGCATAGAATAATGATAATAATAGGTCCCTATACTACTAGTGTAACCCCTTACAGTTATTAGTGTAACCCCCTTATTATATTGTTGTGCCCATGTAGTCCCCATATTGTTATTATTGTGCCCCATAGAAGCCCAGTATTGTTATTATTGTGCCCTTAAATTATTATTGTTATGTCAATTCTGATTATATTATTACCCCTTGACTCCTATATATAGAAAGGAGGTCTTGTCATTTGTATCATCGAAGAATTGTTCATTTGTGTAATGTAAAGGAGGTTGCCCCCTCGAAGAGGCTGAATTCTAAGGCGTTGATCTATCTTTTCTATCTTTTTGTGAGCTAGTTTCATAACATTTGGTATCAGAGCTTTGGATTCTAGGGTTTCACTGCTCCAAACAGGTCATCGTGGCAGTTTCGCTATAAATTTTTTTAGGCAACATTTCAGAAGCTAAAAAAAAACCATTTCAGACGAAATCTCACTGAACCTTGGCTCTGAATTTTAGATCTTGTCTCACTATAGTTTCAGAGATATGTATGAGGAAGTTAGGGTTTGTGCAAGATCCAGAATTCCATCTAAAACAGGTCATCGTGGAATGTTCACTATAACTTTTTCGCTATGAATTTTAAGAACCTAAAAAAAAAACCATTTGAGAAGAAACCAGTCGAAACCTCGAGTATGAATTTTAGATCTTGTCTCGCTATAGTTTCAGATATATGATCTGAGGAAGTTAGGGTTTTTGCAGACCCCTGAATTACATCCTAAATAGGTGACCTTGGGAAAATCATCATAACTTTCTCTCTGAGCATCAGATTGAAATTTCATCAGAAGTTACAGAAAGAGGACGGACTATATTTTGTTTGGGTATAATTTTCAGAACCTAAAGTTGAAACAGTGACACGTGTCATGTCATACAATTTCACTCTACTGAACTAGTCTATAATGAGGTCATCGCGGGAGATTGGGAATAAATCTTTCTTTGGGAATCCAATTGCAATCAGACTTGTGGAGTTAGAAAGAGGACTCAGCGGGCTATTACATGCTGAAATCTCAAAACTTAAAGATCCGAAATCATAGATTTATAGTCATTTCAAGATCGAGATCCGAAAATCAAGAAAAAGTGAGATGAGGAAGTTTGATGGTAAGGATTCGGTAAATTGGATACTACAAATGGAGAAATATTTTGATCTACATGGTGTACCACTGTTACAAAAGGTACATATTGCATCTAATTATTTAGAACCGAATCAATTTTTATGGTATAAAGGGCTTTGTTCTCATAAACCACTTGTCACATGGTCAATTTTCACAAAGGAAATGATAACACATTATGAGGATACAAAGCGCAACACCTTCTTTAGCCAATTGATAAATCTCAAACAAAAGGGTTCAATGGCAGAGCACATTGAGGACTTTCAAAAAATGAATATAAGGGTAAATGATATCTAGAGAAGCAAAAGATAAATAGTTTTATCTATGCCATGGAAGCTGATATCGATGGTATGAAAGCATATTGGAAGAAAGGCATGGAAGATTTGAAGAAATGCATGGAAGGTTTGAAGGAAGGTGGGACAAAGCTGCTACAAGAAAGGCCTCCTAATGACGAAAAGGATCAAGAAACATCAAAGGAAGAGGATATGCATCAGGAACAAACCCTAGAGAAAGAACAAATGAATCTGACCATCTCTTGTATTACAATGGCAGGAATTACCACTCCTCAAACTCTCAAGATAGAAGGACATATCAAGAAGAAGAAGGTTCAAGCAGTGAAATATCAGGAAGCAAATTATCAAGAAACATAAAAAGGAAATGATACTCACCAGGAACTAACCCCAGAGAAAGAAGAATTGAGTCCGACAATATCTTGTAATTTTTTGGTCGAAATTACCACTCCTCAAATTATAAATATAGAAGGACATATCAAGAAGAAAAAAGTAATAGTGTTGATTGATTCGGGTAGTACCCATAATTTTATTGATTGTAAGATAGCCAAGGAATTGAATCGGTTCCTATATCCAACACTAGAGTGTCAAGTGACGGTTGTAAGTGGAGGAATCATAAATTGCTCTCGAAAGTGCCATAATATCATGCTATCCATGGGAGAATATGTATTGAATAGCCCAGTGCTTTCCATTCCCATGGTGGTGCTGATGTGTACTAGGAGTCCAATGGCTACAACCCTTTGGTACTATAGCTTTTAATTTTCAAGAACTTTTCATGAAATTTTCTTCAGAAGGAAAGGAAGTTGAATTAAGGGGTATCACAGGGAAACCAGGAAAGATAATCAGCTATAACAGAATGACAAAGCTTCTAAAGAAAGAACAACGAGGTGTAATTTCACAAGTATATTTGCTAATGGTTCCCACATCGAAATCATCTATTTCTCCAAATCTCCAAAAAGTCTTGGACAAACATTCCAAGGTATTGGAGACTCCCAAAGGCCTCCCACCTATTCGTGATCATGATCACTCTATTCATTTGATTCTAGGAAGTGTTCCTCCAAACATCAGGGCTTATAGGTATCCCTATGCCCAAAAGAGTGAAATTGAACGTATGGTTGCAGAAATGCTAAAGGTTGGTATAATTCAACCTAGTCAAAGTTTTTTCTCTGCTCCAGTAGTATTGATGCACAAGAAGGATGGGTCATGGCGCATGTGTCAGGATTATAGAGAGCTCAACAAACTCATTATTAAAGATAAAATTCCCATTCCTGGCATTGATGAAGTGTTGGATGAATTGCATGGATTAATTTACTTCACCAAGTTGGATCTTCGTTCAGGATATCATCAAATAAGAATGAAGACTGAAGACATTTCGAAAACAACATTATTGAAGAAAGATGCATTTTCATGGACTCCAGAAGCAACGAAGGCCTTTGAACATCTTAAAGAGGCAATGTGTCAAGCACTGGTCTTAGCTACATCATACTTCACAAAAACCTTTATTATGGAATATGATGCATCAGGAAATGGAATTGGTGATGTTTTAACGCAAGAAGAAAGCCCCATTTCTTTCCAAAGTCGTCCAAGCAAAGGAAAGTATTTACACAAATCTATTTATGAGAAGGAAATGTTGGCAAGACAACATGCACTTAAGAAATGTCAACCTTACATAATGAGAAGATCCCAGTTCAAACAATATTGTGAGAACTTGACGAGGAAGAAAAATCGTATTGGAACCTGAAGCAGTCATAAAAACAAGAACCTGACAGCTACGAAATCGATCAATTTCAGAGTATCTCATCAAGTGGAAGAACTTACCCACTGAAGATTCCACATGGGAGGACAATAATTTTATACAGAAACATTCATAACTACTCAAGCGTTGAGGACAACAATTTTTGAAGGAGAGGGGCATGTTAGGTCCCTATACTACTAGTGTAACCCCTTATTGTTATTAGTGTAACCCCATTATTATATTGTTGTGCCCATGTAGTCCCCATATTGTTATTATTGTGCCCCATAGAAGCCCACTATTATTATTATTGTGCCCTTACATTATTGTTGTTATGTCAGCTTTGATTATATTATGACCCCTTAGACTCCTATACATAAAAAGGAGGTCTTGTCATTTGTATCATCAAAGAATTGTTCATTTGTGTAATGTAAAGGAGGTTGCCCCCTCAAAGAGGCTGAATTTTAAGGCATTGATCTATCTTTTCTATCTTTTTGTGAGTTAGTTTCATAACACGTCAGTTGAAGATAAGGACTGAAAATACATTAAAGACACATCCTAGATACAATAAGGAAGATGCCATGTGGAAAATGTGAACAATATTAGGCTTGGGTTTTGCTTTTTCTGCCATTTGAATAACGTGATTAAGTTGATCAGATATAGTAGCCTCCCAATTTAATAACCCATGTTTTAGTAGCCACAAGGTAAGTTAATTGTATCCAAGCATCTTCGTAATTCACAAAGTCTCGTTCTGCATACAATAGGCCTATCAAATCCATGAAATCCATGTAGGGTTCTCTAAGATTGGTAATGGGATAATTAATGTTAGACTATGAGTCCCTAGACAATCAGAAAGTTTATAACCAAAAACATGGGTTGTAAACCTTATCCTTGATAAGGTGGTCTCACGATCCACTGATGAGTTTTAAGTGAGATCTAGATCTAGAATGATCCAATTCATGTACTATAAATTCTGATCTTGAGATCAATACAATGAGTAAGAATGGCTTAAAGTATTTTTCTTCATTTTGCTTATCTTGTCTCACTCATGTCAATTCTTAACATGGTACCAAAGCATGACAAATACACAAGTGAGTGTGTGAAATGAAAAATGGATAAAGGAGGAAAGCGTCTACAAAATGCATCCAAGGGAATAAAGGATTTGCAAGCGTACAACCATGAATTTCAAAATCAAATTAAAGAAATTGAGTGAGACTTACAACAGAAACAAAACATCATTAATCACATGGTTGACACACTGCAGTTGACAAATAATCTTCAAAGTAATGTAGATATGAAAGATCAATTGATTGGTGAGCTTTAGATAAAATTAAGAGAAGAAAAAGATCAACTTAATGAAAGAACATCTACAACTAAGATTGATGTAATTTGTGACAAATAGGTGTTATTAGAGAAAATTGATGCAAAAATGATACAGAGGATCTTATCCAAAAGTTTTATGTAACATGTGAAATAGATAAAATATTGCAAATGGTTGATGCTCATTGTGATAAAGAATTTCTGGTAGAATCATACAATGAAATAATGAAGGAAACGATGAATGAAGATGAGTCACAAGCATAAAATGATGATAATAGTAGAAAATGTGTAGAATAAAAGGGACAACCAAATGGTCTTACCATTATTTTTGTCCAACCTTGAGAAGAGATATCATTCAATAGAAATCAACATGGCTTGGTTTATGATAAAGGAAACAACTTGCACATTCCAAATTACTCCAACTATATGTAGTTTGTGAGCACAATATGTCTTGAAGATGTCGAGAACCTTGAAAACAAATGCAAACATTGTTAAAGAGTTAGTCACATGAAGAGTCAATGTTTTGATCTCCATCTTTGTCTTCATTGTGGGAAGACAAATAACTTATTAGGAAAATTTCAAAAGATGAAGCAAGTTGAAATGACAATTTAATTATGGATGGATAATTTCTTGGAGATAGAATCTACAAGTAAAGAAGGTACATCAATATTATCACCTAGTCAGCGCAGAGGTAAACACACATAAAAAGGAAGAAAGGGCAAAAGCAAAAAGATATGAAGCAAGTACTCCAAATGATTTTGGGCATAACTAAGATCTAATACTATATATTTTTTGAATTCAAATATGGTACTCTCCACACCTGAAGGTGGTAAGCACAATGATAAAAGAAACTCTCATACACCTTAAAAAGGAGGGAGTAAATTGATGAAGTGGAAAAAATTAGTGGTAAACTAGAAACTGCCACATTATTCAAATCGAGTTGGTTAGTGGTCATCCAAAACCACTGGATTATTCAAAGCAAATTTGTTAGTAGTCATAAAAAACCACCACATTATTCAAATAAGATTAGTTAGTGGTAAACCATAACCCACTAGTTTCCATGGAATATTGTTATCAGCCAAATAAAAAAACCACCACCAAAAAAATCCAAAGCCTCAGCGTGGATCGTTTCCAACATGAAATAGTGAAAAAATTATCAGCTTGCACATGACAAGGGTGAATATCATAATCATTGATGATGGTCAAGCTTCAATCAACATTTGGGAATTATAGCATAGCAACCAATCTCCTCAACAACAATAATTTTGGTTATTCATTAGGAATGTTTAGACATAGTTCACTTCCCAACATCCATATATTGGTAGATTTTCAAGCATATCTTCATTGAAGCTTAGTTCAACATTTTCAGACTGAAGATGTCAAAAGTTATTAGTATAATTATTTGGACTCGTGATTGAGGGGGGGAATATTAGACTATGAGTCCCTAGAAAATCAAAAAGTTTGAGACAACATAAGCATGAGTTGTAAACCTTATGCTTGATGAGTTGTAGTCATGATCCACTAATGAGTTGCCAGTGAGATCTAGATCTAGAGTGGTCCAATTCATGTACTATAAATTCATATCTTAAGATCAATACAATGAGTAAGGATCACTTAAGGTCTTTTCTACCACTTTGCTTGTCTTTACTCGCTCATGTAAATTCTTAACAATTACCATTTGCCTTGTGGAAGAATATTTTATCATCATCCCAACAACTTGTCAAATTTCCTCCACGTCATGCCTATTATAGAAATCATTCACAACAAGATTCACCAAATGAACTTCATGCATTGGAATCTTTAATGCTTCTCGACATGCTTAGCTAGAAAAAAACCTACACATTAACCTTTCTCACCCACAACCATACTCTTCTTCATATTTGTGTTATCAATGATCCTCCCAATAGCCTTAGAATAAGGCATAACAATGGATCTTGCCTATAGCAGAGTGCAAGTGAGATTTTTTTTCTTTTCTTATGTTGATGAACACCCTAACATTAGCTTACCTTATGGTAGGGTCATTATGAGGAATTGCCTCTAGGCAATATTCTGAATGGAACTTTTGGTATAGCTCATTATATGTTGATAAAGGGATTTATGCTCCAATGTTGGTTTCCATATCCTTGAATATCGGTCATGGTTGTTTCTAATCAAGAACATATATCTAAATTATGGGGAAAATATTCCTCATTTGAAGTTTCAACCTTTATGGGTATCTTTGAGAAGCCTCCCTTGTTTCTTTAGCATTCCCTCTAGGAGATCTAGCAAGAGGCCTAGTTTTTATTAACATCATGTTTCTCGGACCAATATATTAGTATAAAATGTAGTGAAGAAGACAATTGTGTCTATGAACAACCATTTCATTTATTAAAACATTATATTCAACATCCTAATGCACAATTTCAAAAAGAAATGAGTTCAACCTGTAATTTTATCGATTGAAAATGAATTTGAGGGGAATTCAAAACTAGAGAATTGTGTTATCTGAATGAAATTTTGACTCACTCGTCCAATCCCAATTTACCACATGAAACATAGACTTTGAGTTTAAAAAATTCAAATTTAAATAAATATATTATATATATATATATATATATATAATATATATATATATATATATATATATATATATATATATATATATTATATATTATATACTATATCTACATATACTTGTACTTAGCAAATGGAAAAAACACACAATCAACTTAGCCTCTTATAATAAGCATCCACACACAAGGGCATAACAACACTATGGATTCTCCAAAAGGAACCATTTAAACAATAAACAAAAATATCAATTGATAGACCAAGCTCTCATAGCTAGAAAAATCAATGGCTCACAATCCTCACTAACATTACTCAAATTCATGCACATAATGGCTCGATCAATCAGGATGTTTGAATTTTAAAACCAACACACCAAATGTTAGTGCCATCATGAGTGAATTTACCTTAAAACTGATTTGATTTTCCAAATTTCAAAGATTAAATGTCAATTAGATGTTTCAATCATTGAATCTACAAAGTAATGGCTAATAGATTTGTCTCTTTGGTGGTCACTCAATACTTCCCTATTTGCAAATTTTCTCTAGGTGGCAATGGGAAAATGAGTTTAAACAAGTGATGGTATGGAAGCTTGAGAAACATTTAACATGAGATCATTGATTGGGTCTTTATTGGTGACAAGAGAAAGCATAAAGCACAATGAAATGCTCTATTGATGCAGGAGATAACCTTTGGCTTCATTTCACTTTTTAATGGTTGCATTGGAGGAAAATGCAAAGCGTTCATTGATGGTTGCTTGTCAGCAAAGCAATCTCACTTTTGTGTTTTAGATGTATACTAGTGCCCCAAAAAACTCTTATATGGTTACAAATAATATCTTCTATGTTTCCATGTGAATTTTCTCATTTACATAAGCACAAGTACTTTTGTATTGCTACATGACTTGGATTTTTATCAAATATTAAACTAGACTTTGATGCTGATAACAAACCAATTAGCTCAAAACAAGCTAAAGATATTTAGATTTTTTTTATTTTTTTGCCTTTCTTAAAGTCTTATAAATTGCTTGCTAAACCTGATCTACATCAAAGTATCAAACCAAAATGCACAAAATACTTGCAAAATCAAAGAAAAATTGGTACCCAAAATTTCAAAATTTTAGGGTGTGTCCTATACTCAACAAATGGAAATTCATTTGACGTATCTAGCATTACTACCTATACCTTTGATCAAAATAGAATAATTTCAAGCAAAGACAAATTTAGAACATATTTAAGAATAAAAAAATTACCTATAAATCCTTTTATATGCATTTGAGAAAAATCATTTTCCCTACTATGGGGACCTAGCTTCTTACCAAGCACAAATAATGTCTCTTTTGATTGATGATACTCAATTTAGAGAAAGAAACCAATTTAGATCAATTTTCTTGTATTAGAGTATTATTATGAAATCTTTGTATAACTTTATCATCCTTTTGGTGTTGCTTCATTGCTAGTGAGCATCCATAGTTTCACTAGAGTCACCCTAATATCAAAGACTTTTCTCTACTACCAACGAGTCTCCATAGCCCCAACAAAGATATCCACATTTCCTTATTAACAATGTGTTTCACTTTGATAAAATCCTACTCCTTGAGAACATAATTTCTTTTTTAATTTAACCAAGGAGGAATTTAAGTGAAACAACCACTAAATTATGAAGATGATTACAATTAATGAAGGCATGAATCAAGCACTTAGGCTTTAAAACAAACCCATTTTTTAGAAGAAAAAAATATTGTCATCAATTTTCCCTCATCCTTTATGTCTTGACATTAGAATGTATAACTTGTTTGAAGCAATCATACTTGACCACAATCGTTGCCTCCATTGACAAAGCATTATATTGTTTCAAAGTTACAAATAAATGAAACTATAAATACTTTTCAATTTTTTATTAGACTCATTGTTGACTCGGTATACTTTTGATATTAGAACCAATAAGGTACGTAGATAAGAACTAAATGTCGTGTTTTTCCAAAGATTGACAATTCAACACCTCCAAAATGTTTCTAATGGAAAATAAATAAATTCAAACATGTAAATTATGCTAAAGTAAACAAATCATGCAAAGCAAGAATAAAAAAATAACCATCAATTCTAAAAACTAAATTGTCAAAAGCAAAACAAATGTAGCAACAAAAACAACAAAATTGTTTTACATGAAATTGCTTATGATAAAGCATTCATATAAAGAATTGATTTAGGATTTGGCCATTGACAAGAAGAGAATCAAATTCACCTTCAAGGTCTTGCAATCTATATGTACCAATTCCCATCTTCTCAACAATCTGGTAAGGACATGTTGAAGGCTTGAAAATCTCGGCCTCAACATCGAGGAAAACCACTCGGTTGGGAACTTAAAGCAATGCCTTTTCCATTTGAGATGGTGGCTCTGTCTGGGTTTATGGGACGAGTTTCCCTTAAAAATATATATGAAAACGGATAAAAGATATATAGGTGTGAAGGTTGATGCATGTAGATAAAATAGAAATTAATGTAATTAAAGGCCTTACAATATCGATCCCGAGACAATATATCTTCTATACATGTGACTTGAAGATTTCACTTATAATATGACAATGTAGATCATCAAATTATTCATGAATATAAAACAAGCAATGATAACTAATTTAATTAAATAGTTAATTAAATTAGTTGATATAATTCGCTGCACATATAAGATATTGTTGTTCGTCTATATACTTAAAATATTTCGATTAAAACACATCAATAGTGATAATTGTTCAATCGCATGCAATAACATATATCACAAACTTGAAAGAAAATAATAATTCAACTCATAAACATAGCATTAGTATATAGATAGTGGTGCAAACCAAAAGCAGGATGTAGTGTCCTAGGATAAGACAACTTGTGAAGTATGTTAGCAGCCATGTGGAAGGGTTTCCATAGGTTTTGGATGCCCTAACTAGGAGCAGATGCTAATACAATGATTAGTCACTCATGGTTTGTTGGAGGGAAGTGTGAGAGTGGACGAAGTGTGGATAGTGGATTCAGAATTTATGGACTATTGGAGGACAACGTGATAGTGTCCAAGTTGGAGCCCAGTGTGTAGTAATTTGATGGACAAAAATAGTTGTTAGAGTGACAGTTATTGAGCTCACGAATTTGATCAACCAAGAGTAGTTTTACAACCCTAGACTTGTCTGCGGAGAAGGACATCTACAAGAGATTATGGGAAGTCCTCCTAGCCCGTGTTCATTGTGGGATATGGACATCTTGTAGTGATAAGTGGCAGCCCTATGTGCCCTATATTAGTGTTCATTGGAGTAGGGCAGAAAGATTATAGTGTGCTGAAGTCCCCGAGTAGCTGAGGAGCAGTATTGGGTAGTTGTGAGTTGTTCACAAAACGAGTTGTGAACAACTTGACAAGAGTCTCGATGTGTTGTACCCTTGATGGACTAAGTCACAACTAGTGAGTAGATCTGATAGTCGAGGTTTAGTGACCAGATGGACTTGGCGCATTGATAGAGGTAGGAGCTACAGATCGGGAGCTGAAGGAATAACTAGGTACAGGGTATGACCAAGAGGAGCTGAGAGAGCATGCGACAACTAGATGGTCAAAGTATCTTGTTGAGGGTAGATTGGTTGTCAATGAATTGACACCAAGCCCTAGTTTCATATTCTTGTACTAGTGGATATTTTAGGGCCATTATCCCTCATACGAGAGCCACCCTAAACTGTTGTATTATTCAGTTTGATTAATATAACGAATTTGCGTTGAAAATTGTAAAAAATTGTCTATTTTTTGTGCACTAGTAGATTTATTATTGTTTATATTCTGTTGTGCAAAGTAGTTTCGTTGTGATTCTTAGTTTGTTAGCGTCAGTGATTTAATATTCTATCCCAGACACTAAGGTCGTGGAAAAAGAACAATTTGTCCCTGAAGTATACGAACTTCGCTCTAGATAGAGAATTTGTCAAAATATCAGTTGTTTGTTCATCAAGGGATACGTACTCGAGCTTCACTTCTCCCTTCTGCTCCATGTTATGGATGTAGTGGTACTTGATTTCAATGTGCTTTGAGCTATCATGGAACATGGGGTTCTCTGAAAGCTTGACACAACTTTGATTGTCACAATATATCATGGTCAGTTCCAACTCCTAATCAAACAATCGCGCAAACAACTTCTGAAGCCACATTGTGTTATGTAACCAGCTCAAGAAAAAGATAGAAAAGATATATCAACGCCTTAGAATTCAGCCTCTTCGAGGGGGCAACCCTTTACATTACATTGATACAAATGGCAAAACCTCCTTTCTATATATAGGAGTCTAAGGAGTCACAATATAACCCAGCCGACCTAACAATAATAATATAAAGCCACAAAAATAACAATAGAGGGATTCTATGGGGCACAGTAATAACAATATGGGGACAATAGGGGCACAACAATATTAATAAGGGGTATAACTACAATAGTAATGGGGTAATCACTAGTATTATAGGGACCCAACATACCGAGATGCATTAGTAGAGCTCACCCAATCCAATTCCCCATCACTCTCCACAAAGGATGGTTCAAAAAATATTTTTTATGTCGTAACTGAAAAAGCTTCTTGTTCCTCTCCTTTGACAAGCCCATCAACCTCCACCCACAATCAGAGGTGATCTCAATAGACACATACCTCACCATCACCTACTTGTTCTCTGTGTCATGCAACATAACATTTAATCAACCAATGCCCTAAGTTACAGGCATTCAACCGATCGTATCTAGTTCCCCATGTCACCCAACCAATGATATCAAAGTATAGGTGTCACACTTTCCAAATTTATGTCGACAACCATAAAATTTTGACATCTTAGGATTCAAAAATAACATCCTATGGAAGAAACCACTCTTTCCCCTCATACACCAACAAGAATGCAAGAGCTTCCTCCTAGACAACTGTAGTCACCCATAACTAAGATGATGCAACCACCCAATGTTGATGACATTCGACACCATATACGATTTATCTCCTCATCTGTGGGAACCATGATCTGAACTATCTTCTCATCATTTTTCAGTTTCCATACCAAAAAATCCATCACCATGGTGGTACCAGCTCCGACGATGCAGAACCACCCAATCTACACTTTATCAACTTCTCTAAGTTCTACAACCTCAAGCGATGAATCATATTCTTGCTTATCCACCAGCACAACTAAGACCACATCTCAGTTTCAAGACCTAGCACACCCCAAGTCAACTCTAGAGAATATTTTTTATTCAGACGAAGATATTATTGAATCCATGATAGAACTTGAATATCCTTGGGATGTTATGCATCATCGGTCGTTTTTTCTACCTGAAAAAACATTTGTTCCTAGCAGTGCACAGAGCCACAACATCTGCGTCATTAAATCAAAATACTTTCTCCCGCCAGGAAAAATAGATTGGTTCAAAAATCCCATCCCAGCCCCTGATGCATTTGAGGAAGGGAACATGTCCAATATTTCACCTACCATAAAGGTGAATATTTCAAACAAACCTAGCAAAACCGAAGATATCTCCTTAGGGGAAGCATGCTCCCCTGAAGAAAAAATCGCATATACATCCCTATTCCAATAATATAGAGATATTTTGTGTGGGACTACTCTGATATGTCGGGCCTTATCCCCACCATAGTGGAACATCACATTGACAAATGGCCAGATGCCCACCCCATCCAACAAAAACAATGTCAATTGCATCCATCAAAGGCAGCAACAAATAAACAAGAAATTGATAAACTTCACAAAGATGGATTTATCTGCCCAATTGCTTACATGTCTTGGGTTTCCAACCCTGTACCCGTCATGAAGAAACAATGCACCATTCATGTTTGTATTTATTTTAGGGATCTAAACAAAGCATGCCCTAAAGATAATTACCCAACACCATTCATTGACCAATTCATCGATGCTTGCGCCAACCACGAGGTCTTATCATTCATGGATGGGTTATCTAGGTACAACCAAATTCAGATTCATTACATGGATCAATACAAAACAATATTCACCACCTCTTGGGGGAAATTTGCATACCAAGTCATGCCTTTTGGTCTTAAAAATGTTGGCGCCACTTTCTGGTAGGATAAGAACTACATCTTCCATGACTTAATCGATATCATCCTTGCATATATGGATGATCTCACAGTGTGTTCCAAAAAACACGCCAACCATTTAGAGGACCTTCGCCTGGTATTTCAAACATGTTGGAAGTATAATGTACCCTTGAACCACCTCAAGTGTGTATTTTACGTCAACGTTGGAAGACTTCTGGTTTTCATCGTTTCCTAGCAAGGGATTAGAGTGGACCCCCTTAAGATCCAAGCCATTAAAGAGGTACCTCCACCAAAAACCTTAAAGTGATTACAAAGCTTGCAGGGTAAGGCCAACTTCAAATGCCACTTTGAACCTGATTACACCACTTGCGCGCAAGGTTTCCTACGCCTTCTTCGTCAAGAGATCCCCTTCCAATGGGATGATCAAGCCCAAGAATCATTCAACACGTTGAAATATACATGATCTCAAGCGTTGTTGATTAGTCTCCTTGATCATAACAAAGACTATACCATGTACATGTCTTCATCAAAAGTAGCCATTGTTGGGGTATTAGTCCAATATGGACTAGACAATAAGGAGCATGTAATTTATTACGTTATAAAGAACTTATCTGGGTCTGCATTGAAGTATGAACCTGAAGAAAAAACGACCTTGGCCCTTGTACATTCTGTACAAAAACTTTGACACTATATCATCCTTCGAACCACGACTGTGATAGTAGCCATCAACCCCATGAGGTACCTACTCATTTGCCATATCATGAACCACAAATATGCTAGGTGGATGATTATCCTACAAGAGTTTGACCTTGAGTTTAACACCCCCAAGAGAAAAAAAGCACTCATTCTTGTTGAATTCATCACGGACCTCCCAATAAAGACATGAGGCTCTCCCATCAATGAGGCCCTCCCCAACGAACATCTATTTTTGGTGTCCATAGACAACCCCTGGTACAGTGATATCCTCCTCTTTTTATGAACTGAAAAGTTTAAACCTCAATTTACGCATGACGATTAGAGACAAATACGCCAATAGGCCCCCCAATACCTCCTATTAGGGGATTTCCTCTATCGACGAGTCATCAAAACCATCCTACGTCGAAGCCTCGATCACCATCAAACCGAGAAATCCTTAAATGACCTTCATATCAAGGAATGTGGTGGCCATCTATCAGACATGGTCACTGCCCAAAAAATCCTCCACATTGGTTATTTTTGGCCAACCCTATTCCATGATTACATACAAGCAGTCAAACGATGTGAGTGATGCCAAAGATATGCTCATAAGGCACAAGCACCACCGGTGACCTTACATTTAGTCATATTGGTCAGCGCCTTCTATAAATGGGGCATCAACTTCATGACCTATAACACCCCATCATCCAGCAACCATTGTGGACTATTTTACTAGATAGTAAGAAGCAATGCCCACATATAATAACACCTTCAAAAGCATTGCACGATTTTTCTTCAACGATGTCATAATATGGTTTAGTTTTCCCAAGGAATTGGTGTCAAATCATGGTAAACATTTAGAAATGAAACCTCTCAAGAACTATCCCAACATCTTGGTTTCTCGCACAAGTTTGCATCTTCGTACTACCCCCAATCCAATGGGAAAGTAGAAATCATCAACAAAGTCCTCAAAATCATGTTACAGCGTATGGTGAACACTCACAAAACCAATTGGAACCACATGGTGTTCTTCGCCCTCTGGGCATACCATACAGCGGTCAAAGCATCCATAGGGTTTACACCCTTCCAACTTGTATATGGTATAGAAGCAGTACTTCCTATCGAGTGTGAGATCCCTACTTTGTACTCAGCCATTGAAATTTAAGTTAACACCAAACCTTTGGAACAAAGGTTGGTACAGCTAGACCTTGTCAATGAACACCAACGAGAATCCCTTCAGAATAAATCCCATTTTTTTGTGAAGACAAATCCCCTTTTTGGACAAAATCAATCCCTCTAGCCCAATGTGTGGGTCTAGTAACAACCATGACAAAACAAGAAAACTTCCCTAACCTAGATCAGAATGACAAATGAGAAAGGGATATGGCCTACCTCTTTCCTATGTTCTCGACCTTTGATGATGATCCCAATCCCTTTTCTCCTAGGCTCTCTCCTCACTATTCCTTGTGTCTAAATACCTACAAGAGATATCAAAAGAAAACAACAAGAGAGATCACAGCATATGCATTCCAATATAAGCTATACAACAGATCAAGGAGTATTGTACTAAGAAAACCATCATAGATGAGACTATGGGAAGTAAAACATGCTTTATATTAATGATTAAATCAAAGAGGGAAGCATACAATTGTTGTCTTGATGTTGAAGGCCTACTTTAGGATGGTTCCAAGTCCAAGCCAAACTTAACAAGCCCTCCTTTCCTCTCTCACCAAAATGGCAGCATCTAAGGACAATTGAGCAGAAGAATGGCAACCAACAATGACCAACCCATTGAGGAAAGTGAAGAACAGATTTATAGTGAGGGAGATGGAGTTAGAGATCCACCAAAGGGGGAAGAAGGCCCTTATCCCAAAGGTAAGATCCATAAAGGTAGGATCAAAGGCTCTAAATGGGAGTACTCGACCATATCTTCATCCAAAAACTACCATCTTGTCATTGTCGAGGCTTCTAGTAAGAGAAGCTTCTACTCCATTTTTGGAGAAACTACCTGAAGAGGATCAGTGCAGATTTTCCTTTCAAAATTTGCGCTGCCAGTGCTAGTCGCTAGTTAGACAAAAGGTTACTAGCATGGATTTTCCTACTAAAATTAGCGATGGTCTTGCAAATTAGGGTTTTTCACAAGTTTTTCTAGAATTGCTTCAAGGCATTAGTTCTCCATTTCTTCAGGGATGTATTGAGCATATAATTCATGGTGGATGAATTTACACAGCTTTTGTTGCTTTATGACATTTATGATGACAATGTCACAAAGGATGACACTTCAGGTATAGAGTTGGGAAATGACAAAATATTGTGTAATAGATGACCCCTATAGCATGAAAGTAGAACATGAAGTGATGGTTGAAGTGCTTTATCAGTTAAGGCAAGGAGATTGGAAGACCATCGTCGGGAGACCTTCAAATTGAACATGATACAGTATATGACATCTCTGATATACATATGCCGGGTAATACATCTTAATAAGCATCAAAATATAATACATGAATCCATGGGATGGATGTAACCATCCGTTTGAAAAGTATTATGTCTATGGATCCATGGCATGGATGTAGCCATCCATATGAAAAGGAACATGTATACAATCATGAATACCTAATAAATCCTCGCAACCTAGATTTTAACAGATGAGATCCAAGGTCTTCATCTCTATCTTGATCGAAGTACGAATCTAATCATGTGAATAGATGTGTTGATGTTGAACATGGTAGAAACCACTTGATTATTGGTCAATAATGTAAATTGTTAGCAAGCGCGAGAGAAACCACCAATAATGATGATGGACCTCAAGGTACACCAATACAATCTGCAAGTGTGAATATGTGAGCTAAAGTCGAACACTTGTCGAATCATTTGATCAAAGGCCAATGATGTAAGTCTATCGTCGAACATGAAGAACTTGACTTTGAGGCATGCAAGATCCAAGGTACTGAAAGGGCGTTTCTAAATCAACTTCTTGGATAATGAGCTGAAGTCGACAGGAAGTGATTCATCGAAGAAGGGCCATAATCTTTCCCACATCATCGACACGAAACATAGGATATCCCAAAATGATATGAGTGATTCAATATTGTTGTGGAGAGAGTCACATAGTTATAGGAATTTTGACTTTTTCAGATAGGACTTCTCTTAAACATATTGGCGACACGACTCCAGAGTTTGACAACACTTGACTCAAAATGGAATCGAAGGTCATGATGATGATAAGGATCATCGAATAAGAGGTAAATGGGTTTTCCAAACCCAACAAGGCAAGTGGCAAAGAGAGGATATCCCAAACCCAATGCGAGATGCAGATGAGTGTCATGTTCAAGAGTGACATGTTGCCTTTACACAAAATACATGACATGTTTACTTCCATTTTTCCCCACTATCACTAACGAGTACCTCTTTACTTTTAATCACAAACTTTAATAGGATGACATATGCTTGTCATATAAGTTCATCCTTTGGATGAATCCATCCTAGTAAGCTTAAAAATCCCTAAGAAAGAATAACTCGATCTCATCATGGTGACAAGTCCTGTGTCATTTAAATTTTACGAGTCCGATGGAGGGGTAGATCGACATCTTTTTCATGTTTAGAGAGTTTGAAAAAGAGAAAAAAACAAAACTCCATAGGTCCCTTTTCGTAAATAGTCCCTTGAATCCAAAAAGGGAGAAAATGATATCCAAGAGAACCTCTTAGTCACGTGATAATAGGTTATTCCTTTTTCATATATAGTCCATCTCAGTACGGAAAAGGGTTAAACTTATATTGAGTAGACATCTTTTCATTTACTTTTACGAGTTCAAAAAGACAAGTGCTCGGCAATATTTTCATATTTTTGGAGTCTGAAAAGAGTTGAAAGAGGACTCCTCCTGGAGGAATGAGTGGTATAAAAGGATAGCAATTGGTTTCAGTTATGATGGAACTGCCCAAAACATGTAAAGGTCAAGAGGCTGGCTAATAAGACCACTCATCACAGATGTTCCTTAGGCAAAGGTAAAACAACCAAGTGAAAGTGTATGATCGGCCAAAGAGATGGTGACGATGGAATGAAAAAACCAAGGCCCATCCAACAAAAACATGTTGATAAATATGGAAATCACGAGAGGTAAAGTGAAAATGGTTTCATTTTTACATAAGCTTGAAACATGGGAAACTATGCTTGAGTATACTTGAAGATGGTTTCATTTTTCCACAAGGTTGAAACATGAGAAAAAACTCTGCTTGGATTTGGTTTCACTTTTACACAAGCTTGAAATGGAAACAAACTATGCTTGGATTTGGTTTCATTTTTACACAAGCTTGAAACGGAAACAAATTGTGCTTGAGAATGGTTTCACTTTTAGACAAGCTTGAAACAAAGATAAACTATGCTTGAGATGAGTTTGCATGCCCCCAACATAATGACTCAATTCGAGGTACATGCCCCCCAAGCTTCATTCCATTCACCTAAGAAGACTACTGGTTACTAACAGGTGGATGGTATGAAGGTTCACTTACGAGATCAAGTGAAAGACTCAACTGGGGTTTTAAAAAATATAATCAAAGACTCAAATTGGAAGGGGTTTTGTTTCATTTTTTAACGAGCTTGACACAGGAAAAGAACCATGCTCATGACATCTTGCTTCATTTTTTAACAAGCTTGACATAGGAAAATAACCATGCTCTGAGGGACCTATTTCATTTTCTAATGAGGTTGAAATAGTAAAAGAGTTATCCTCATGGGAACCTATTTCACTTTTTAATGAGGTTGACATAGTAAAATACCTATCCTCATAAGGGACCTATTTCATTTTTTAACGAGGTTGACATAGTAAAAGAACTAGCCTCGTGGCCTTGATCATGAACTATAATAGGTCATAGCTTACAAGAGGTTGTCATCAAATGGGAGAACAACACTATGGAAGGGATACCTGTCAAGGGATCTAATGGAAAGATCGGGCTTTAATGTACCCATTACATGATGCATTATATCACTGACTAGATCATCAGTTGATGTGGGCATGGAACAGGTGGCCACGTAATTAACCTATGGTAGGGAAGATACCACCTACATGTAAGGACCATTTAGCAAAGATGGTTGAATGGGATTTGAATTAGGACCAATGAATCACAGTTGATCAATGGTCACAATTATTCCTTCATGCGGGAAACACAACACGCGAAAGAGAGAAGAGACAAGAGCTCCCATGATAATAACATAGTCACGGCCAAGGAGTAGATTAAAATCTAAAGGGCCTTGGACAGCGATCACATCGAGATAAACAATTTTTCCTCCCAAAGTAATGGGAAACTTAGGAAGGATCCCTAACACTTGACGTGTTCCTCTGTTAAAAGCTAACAAATTTTGGGTAATGGACACAAGATATGGAGAACCTAAATCTTGCCAAGAAGTGGAGGACATAATACTAACAGACGTGCCTTCATTTATGATTATTCCAGGTACGGGTATATGATAAGCCTATACTATGATCTCAAAAGGCGCATGAGAAGGAAGATGATATCCTTATAGTTGACTCCAATCAAAGAAAGTGACTAAACTACTTGGAGGGGGTGCCATCGGGATGGGTAGACTACCCTATTGCATTACGAGAATGAGAGGATCACCCCCTTGGATTGTGGGAATAGGAGGATCGTCCCCCTCTATAGTAGAAGCGGGAAGATTTCCCCCTAATTCTTTTGAATCTGAAGAAACCATAAGAACCTAGCGGTTTGAGCTTCAATCTCTATAGGATGGATATGATCAACTGAAAGCAGAATCAGGTCAACCATTTTCTCGACCAATGGTTGGTCCGGAATGGACTCATGGGATTCAACTTCAAAGAGAGTGGGATTGACCAGAGATGAGTTCTGATCAATCACTTGATAAACTAGTGGAGGGTCAGAGGAAATATTTTGATAACCAGCCAGAATATTAGGCTGGGAAGACGTAAGGTTATCCAACACTTTCGAGGCTACATCCATATAAGGACAAAGGTGAATAGGATGATTCCCTTAACATAACCTACAGGGAACTTGAACTTTTCCCTTTTTCCCATGGGTTTTACTATCACTACTTGAATATTTATCACTAGCATGATATCCAGAGGCTGATGACAAAGGTCAATGTGAACCTATGGACCACACTTATAATACTTTGAGAATACCAGGACAATCTCGAAGAAGGTGGTCACCCTTAAAAATATTGCGAGGGAATTTCACTTTATGAGGTTGATTGGAATATTTTTCAACATCAGTTGCATCGGTAGCAATCGTTACTTGGTTGGCCTTTTGCTTATTTTTCTTCTTCTTCATCTTCATTTTCTTCTTCTTCTTATCCACCTGGTTACTATCTTGCAGGCTTTCACCAGATGAAGAGGAAGAAGACTGAATAGGTGAAGAAGGTAAAGGGTCAACTTTAAGATCAACCGGACGCTGACACTGCTCAAGTGGAGGAGAGCTTCGTTGAGGAGAAGTTTGGACATTCGGAACCATAAGGGTTTAAAATAACCAAATTGGCAAACCATTGGTAAACCCAGGAAGGGATAATGTCTCCATATAGGGAGCACCAACATTTCCAAAAGAAGGAAAAGGACTAGGATTCCCATCAGAGGGGTTTCATTGGTTGGTAGACTCAGGAACCATTGCCATTAGTCTCAAACTAAGATCTACTAAGGAGTATTTCCACAGGAATGATATTTTTTCCGCGGTCAGTTAATTGATTTTAGCACTTAACAAAAATAAAACAAAAAGGGGTAATCTAGGCAAAAGGGTTTACCAAGGACTTCATGTACTTAACCAAGGACTTAACGTATGGTGGCAAATCTCCCCGAATGTTATGTTCAATGTATCATGTCTACAAGGCAGTTGAATCGGTTACATGTGGCTAAAGGATAGAAACCTAGTGGGGTCTCCCAATATATACGTGATGGTACAGGGAGAAAAAGTCTATGTTACAATGTCTAATGTGTAATTGTTTGATGAGAGCATTCCCATATACTTTCCATACATGGAGCGCCTCTAATATACCTGAAATTTTGGATAATGATCCTATATACTTCCATACATTGAATGAGATATTACCCCCGAGATACAACGCTGGCAGATAACAACAGTTTCTAGGTTTATAGACATCAGAACACGTCTCTAGCCTAAACCTCTAAATGTTTGTGTTAAGTTCCAAATACTCCTTAGGTTAATTGAGGTCAATTTTAAGTTTATCTTCAATTAAGTTTCAGTTTTAAGGCTCAAAATGATGTCAACTAAATTCCTGTGATGCAACTATCCTGAGAAAAGGATTCTTTACATTTCGATGAAAGCTAATCTAGTAAGGGAAAATATTTCAAACAATGATGCAACAAGTAGTAATACAGCAAACAAAGTGCCCTTAACTAGTTTTTTACTTTAAGATAGAGGAGGAATGACCTGTTATACAATAAACAAAGTGCCCTTAACTAGTTTTTTTCTTTAAGATAGAGGAGGAATGACCTGTTATAGATTTTTATAAAACTCTATAACATGTCATTCCTCCTCTATCTTAAACTATCTTCACCTGTATGGATTCATTATTTAATAATATCAAGTCCTACCATGGAAGGGACATGATGGACGGCGCATCAGAATTCGAGAAATTAAGATTATCCAGAACAAAATTGATTTCCACCCTAAATATAGCTCATGGATACATCATTAATATCTTTAGAATGTCTATTGAAGCACCCCTGATGATGGACTCACTTGGTAGTCCGAAACATTGGGTTCATAAAACTCTATAACAGGTCATTCCTCCTCTATCTTAAACTATCTTCACCTATATAGTTTTTTACTTTTCACTTCCCAAATGCAACTTTTCAAAAGTAAAATGATTTTCACTTTTACTAAGATGCACTTATATGAACTTTCACTTTTCTTTTCATTTTTAATGATTTAATGCACCTAATGCACTCTTTAGCTTTCAATCACCAAAAAATGTGATCTATTTTCAATGATGAATCTAAAAATAAATAAATTTCCAATGCAACTAATCTAATGCACTTTTATGAAAAGTAAATTTTTGAAATGAAAACTAAATAAAAGCAAGATCAATTTCTTTTATGATTGCAAAAGAATTATTAATGCTCAATCAACAACATATCAGTATTTCCCCAATCATACAAGCAACAAACAATGATTTTAATTGACTCAAAACATCAAAAACTCATTCAAAATTTCACTTTTACCACTTAAAGGACAGGATTGACTTTTTCACACCACAAAGGAATCGAAAGAAAACAGACAGAATCTGTTGCACACAGAGTAGGGAAATGACCTCAGAGATCAGGACACACAAGATTTTTTTTAGTTGAGACCCTAAAAATTCTCACATTCAAGGACCAGTGCTACTTTATATAGCAAAACTCGTGCTGACATGGTCATCAGCGCTGCTTTTCATAGCAAAACCCATGTTGGCAATACTACTTTTTATAGAAAAACTCGTGTTGGTCTTCGTCTCGTGTAAACAGTGGAAAACAAGGTTTTCAGCACGAATGTACAGGGCAAAACATGCGCTTTCAGCATGACTGTCATTGATAAAACATGCGTTGAGCGAGGAAATTTTAGGAAAATCAAGAAACACTCAGGAAGAAACTCTAGACCTGATACCATAAGACACCAGCAATTCAGAGTACATGCTGAAAATCAATCCTAATATAGGGCCTTTTGATGGTTGGACAAACTCAACGAGAAGGCAAAAAATTAAAGGAGGATGAAAAGGGTGTCGGCTTCCCCAGCAGAGTCACCAATTCGTTAACCAGGCAATCCCTTCTACGGATAAAATCGATCCCTCTAGCCCAATGTGTGGGTCTAGCAACAACTGTGACAAAACAAGCGAACTTCCCTAACCTAGATCAGAATGACAAATGAGAAATGGAGATGGCCTACCTCTCTCCTATGTGCTTGACCTTTGATGGTGATACCAATCCCTTTGCTCCCAGGCTTGCTCCTCACTATTCCTTGCGTCTGAATACTTGCAAGAGATATCAAAAAACAACAAAAAGAGAGACCATAGCATATGCATTCCAATATAAGTTATACAACAAATCAAGGAGTATTGTACTAACCAAACCATCATAGACAAGCTTATGGGAAGTAAAACATGCTTTGTATTAATGATTAAATCAAAGAGGGAAGAATACAACTGGTGCCTTGATGTTGAAGGCCTCCTTTAGGATGGTTCCAAGTCCAAGCCAAACTTAACAAGCTCTCCTTTCCTCTCTCACCAAAATGGCAACATATAAGCACAATTAAGCAGAAGAATGGAAACCAGCAATGACAAACCCATTGAGGAAAGTGAAGAACATATTTATAATTAGGGAGAGGGAGTTAGAGATCCAACAAAGGGGGAATAAGGTCCTTATCCCAAAGGTAAGATACCTAAATCTAGGAACAAGGGCTCTAAATGGGAGTACTCGACCATATCTTCATCCAACAACTACCATCTCGTCATTCTCAGGGCTTCTAGTAAGAGAAGCTTCTGCTCCATTTTTGGAGAAACCAGCTGAAGAGGATCAACACGGATTTTCCTATCAAAAGTCGCACAACCAACGCTAGTCACTAGTTAGACAAAAGGTTACCAGCACGGATTTGTCTACTAAAAGTAGTGTTGGTCTTGCAAATTAGGGGTTTTCACAAGTTTTTCCATAATTGCCTCAAGACATTAGTTCTCCATCTCTTCAGGGATGTATTGAGCATATAATTCATGGTGAATGAGTTTACACAACTTTTGTCACTTTATGATATTTGTGACGGCAGTGGCATAAAGGATGACACTTCAGGTTTAGAGTTGGAAATGTGACAAAATATTGTGTAACAATGGAGCCCAACAGTAAAGGCCTTATTCGATCACCACATCACCCCGCGGAAGAAGTCGGACCTAGGAAGTTTGAAACCATTTGGAAGGGCCCATACATCATCAAGAATTACCTCCGTAATGGGCCATACATACTATCAAAGCCCAACGGGACTTGCTGAAAAAAAATCTTGTCAATGGTCTCTACCTCAAAAAAATTCATCCATAAAATGCTAGAGTAAACATGTATGTATAGTGACTTAGTTTTTATGATGATCACCTCATCATGGATTTATTCTAAACAGACTATTATCTCATCACATGTCAACATATGGATCTTCTGCCATCTTATCACCACGGGTATGCTGACGATTCATCTTCATGGTCGCAAAATCTCGTTGTTGCAGTTTGGGCCATATACTCTCCTGACCGGACACCTCGTATATTTAATGGACTTTGTATCGATCAGGCACCAACAATCAAGCAGAATATGACGTTGTGATAAGCCTCTTGGTTAATGCCCACCACCTAGATGTTCATCTCCTGCGTGTATTACTTAATTCCCAACTCGTAGTATCGCAATTAAAAATGACTTTTCAAATCTATGAACCATGTCTTTTTCGGAAATATATGCATGCATAAAGGTTAGCCAGATATTTTGATCAAATCACATTTACACATATACCAAGAGATCAAAAGCATATATATGATCGCATCACTAATCAAACCCTAGATTGGCATGCATCACATATATATAACCATCAAGATACATAAAACATCAACATAAGACACATCCAGAAACATAAATGCAGACATACACCAAAAGTATAAACGCATGTATCACATCATGAGAGCCGCCAAAAAACATCCTCGTATATACATCAAAAAATATATGAGTACAAAAGTCACTGGCCCACGACTAGGAGAAATAAGTCAACAAAGATAAGGGAGCATCCTCATAAACGGGTGCTTGCCCTGGTACATACATCATATCAACAAAAAAGAAAAAATAAACAGCAATTTTGCCTAGGGCACTGGTGTCCCAATCTCTACATCTGGAACCAAAATAGGACCAGTTGTAGCCATAGCCATAGTAATACGACACAAAATCGCTCGATGTGCCTACTCCTAGGACATTGCAGTCTCAACCACAAACTCTGGTATGTTGGCCCATCCATCAGAGGGCAACCCTCTAATCAGGGACTCAACTCATCCCCAAGAATCACAATAACTTTGTAACTCCGACTCAACTTCCGCCAATCGCACCTCTTCATCCTCAACACACGCAACTAGTCTCTTTGTATCCATTTCCCCCTCTCTAGAGGGCCCACCTATCTCAAATCAACGTCGCTACGCCAGGCACTCTGCACCACCCCCAGAAGCAATCAGTGGCCACGCCACCCTCGGTCTCTATGGAATAGGAGCAACCCCTGCAACACCAAAATTCCTCTGGTCATGGCCTATTAGCTAGGCCAGTGGATATCCCCGCGGCCCCGCATTTGCAAGCAAACAAAGCATAGTGTCAACATCATAGTAAAGTAAAAACCATAAATACATGAAAATACACATATGTATACAAATGCAGAAATAAAAAATTATATATGTATACCTGATGGTCCCCAGGCACCACCTGGAGGAAGCCCCATATCCGAATCTCCATGGAAGTCGACTCCATGGTACACAAACTCCAAGATCAGTGGAGTGTTGGATTCAAACCAAACCTCTACCATTACATTCCAGTAACGTCCCACTTCTCCACCACCCTCCCTCAGCATCGCCCCTCCCCAATGATGCATGCGAGGGTCCCAAGCAGATCCTGTCGGTACTACAAGGACCGGGTGAAGCATGACCACCCGCTCATAGAGTATGTTGCAGAGCACACTCCCATAAAAAAAACTCTTCAACACCCCATGTTGAAACTGTGTGAGCTAGGAAAGCGTTCATTCATACAGAAGTATCGCGCAGTCAAAAAATTGCCCCCCCTGTAGCCGCTATAACATAACTATGTGCAACCTTGAACACCAGTTGGGGGATGCCAACCCCACCAGTCTGAAAATCATAGCTAGAGTTGCTCGCTCGGCTAAGTCCAAAACTGTTGCGATCCTAACGCAACCCTCCTCAAAAGGGTCAGGTCCACAGTGACCCTCCCCCACAACAAAAACATGAATATCCACATCCTCAACTGGCGGTGGATAGGGAAGCACCTCCCCATGTAGCATCAAACCTGTCATGAAGTAGATATTAGTATCCACTAATACCGGGAGGTCTGTAAGTCGTATGACCATCATTTGATGGTTTGCATCCCAACATCACACCAAAAATTACAGGAACTTGTCCTGCAATGTCATCAAAGGGTTCTGAAGAAAGTTCAATAACCCCCACTATGCTAACTATTGGCTCATTGTGGGATCCCATGCCACAGCGATCCGGAGAGTCACCCAATCTCTCTCATGCGAAATCATCCTATCACCCAAGATGCCACATGTCAAAAAGGTGAACCCCTTAGGTTCTCAAAAAGAAAATAAGGGGTAAAAATCAGCAAACTTCCCCCACCGCATGCTTGTTCCCAAAATAGGTGCGCGCACTTGTCTTCCAAAAAAATGTACAGTGTGCGCGTTGTATCTTGTACAGGTGAGCGCACATATCGCAAACCTATGAGAAATGTGTGGCGAACCCCAAAAGGGTTCTCCACATAATTCCCAAACTTAGAGCACGCAATGCATGTCTAAGTATACATTTTGGACAGATTCTTTGCGCAAAACTCCAAGTTTTGTGTGAAGACCACGCAACTCATGGCGATTCCCCTGCACAGCCAGCTAGGTTAACCATAAAAGAGGTCGTACATGGAACCCATGTACGACATATATAACCTATAAAATCTAAAACTACAAAGGCTAAGGCTCAAGCTCTTCCCTGGCTCTCTCCACACGAACCTTGGGTACTCAAGCTGACCGCAACAACAAGAAAAGCTTTGAGAATTCTCTCTAACCTTCACAGCTCAGCAATGCAAATGAGTGTTATTTGGGCCCCTTTTTCCCTATCGATCACCCTTTTTTCCATCTCTTGAGATACATTACAGAAGCCTGGGATCTCTATTGACAAAACCGAAAGAGATGCAAAGACCAGTCCCATGACATCTTCATCATGGAACCCTCTATTCTGGTAAATTTAAAAAATCATATTTTGGCATGTCGCATATCTTAGGTACTTCAACAGCTCTCTAAATTCCATAACATCCATTTATATGTATGTCTTGAACAATGCTTTCACTTCGGGTTTGGGTTGTATCCATTGCAGGAACATCACACATGGTCAACGTCAACCAATAGCCCGACAAGCAAATAACAAAAGCAGGTATCATTCTCCACTCAGCATGATAAGATTCCTCCTAAAGCTTTTCATATCCTGACATCATTTCTCCAAAATGAACCATAAGGTCCATCATCTTGACCATGTGTATCACCATCTCACCCTTGTATATGGTACACATTCACACTGGTCAATAGAACCCCTCCTTCATGGCCCCCTTCATTTTTGTAAACCCCTCTACACTAAAAGGAACCATGACCACTCACTCCAGCCTGGGAACCATCTCATGTGCATATCTGGAAGTTTAGCCTCATTATGCTACATTCACTATGAATACACCTCAGTTCCAGGGCCCTCTCACAACAATAAACGGATGCACCTTTGCATCATACATTTGGCCTATCATTCATCCATATTACATAGCCCATTTGTATCACTTCACCTACCTCACCCACCCGACACGAAGACCAACCAATGGGGACCCCGCCCTCAAAAGGTACACCACACCGATATACAAGTTACTGTCATCATGGGGCACCCTTCTCCGTGGTTGTACATCCAAACCTCCCCCTATTCTTTTGGCAAGTGTACAAAGATTTTTCAAAAAAAAAAAAAAAATTCTCCCATCCGCATTTGATTTTTACAATTCAAGGCCTTCGCCCATCGGTAGTCTCTAATCACCTAGGTTACATCTCACCAACAAATCACCCCCCATTTCACATGTCTGTCAAAAAACACTTACACCCATCTTGGAAATCCTACCAACTCCAGGATCATCAGAAAGCATGTTTTGACCACCACTATTTGCATATCAATCTCTGACCTCAGTATATCTATATGTATCCTCTAATATCGATAGCTCTCGCTATCATTCCTATCTTACCCAAGTTATTACAATCTGTTCATATCTCACGTTGATTTCTTGACTCACCATGTTGGGCGGTTGACACCCCTTCCTTATCGACTTCAACAAATGTATTCCAGGAAAGAGGTAGTACCTTGGATACTCCCCCTCTCAATAGGGATATCCTCGGGTGGCACATTGGGAGCCATTATTGCCCAATGATGCCATCACTCCCATTGACATTCGACATAAACTCAATTATTCATTTCAAGGTGGTGTCATACTTAGTTCTTGTTGCAAGTCATTCATTTAGTCGAAGACCCCCGCATCACTAAGCACCTCATCCAGTAATTCTTACATTATGATACAGGGGAGGTACCCACAATTGAAGACATGTACATACCGCAACACCCATCAACAGTGCTTCACCTGGGTTATGCATAGGGGAACCATACTTTACCTATTTAACCAAAAATTTCCCTTGAAGACGTCAACGATTATCATCGTCAACTATTAGCACATCAACAAGCACCACGTTGACTGGAGAAAAATTAGTTTTTTTTCTGATTGTAATCAGTTTTGATTAGCCATCATAACGAGCATGGTACATGCCTGCCTCGTATAGACATGCCATTTTTTGTAGGTTTTCACCAGAGCATGGGTATCATTAATACTCAGTCAAGGGATTTTTCTCTACTCATCTCTGCAACAAGTTATCTTCTCTCTTGAAAAGTTGATCAGACTCTCCAAAAGAAATGAAAACGTGGTGTATTTTGGCTACACATTTGTTCTAACCTCATACATCACGGGGGCAATTGTTAACACCGAAAAATCGTACACCTGCTAGTACAATCCAGAAGACATTAAAAGTGTCCAACTGAATGCATATGTGGACATTTTTCCAGCCGAATACATTATAAAGTTTACAAAATTAAAGTTCTCCTAAGGTTCAAAGTTTATAAAGGAAAACAAATTAAGGTCGTGTGTATATTTCTTCGATAAGCGCGTACGTAGCATAACCCCCAAAAGTTGCACGGTAACAGAAGAGGATGACTCAGTGGTCCAGGACCACTTTACACACTTTGGGCCGACACTCTGACATGAGATTGGTCCAGTATAGCCGAATTCGAGTCGTCTTGGAGATATGCAGCCCTCAATGGAATCCTCTTGTCCTACTCATGTATCTTTATCATACATGTACCAAGAGAGGGAAGAAGGATTCAAAAAACTCTATATAAACAGGCCATGGGAGAAACAAAGCATGAGACACTATTATGCTGGCCAAATTGTTCTTTGAGAAAAACACCATTGCATTATTGAAGCCAAGGAAGTGAAGATCACTAGCATGTTGCTCAAATTGCTTCTAAGCAACCCAACATCTTAGTGAGAGAAGAGGAATTCACCATTGGAGAGTCTTCAAACATCTTTGAGAGAGAGGAGAAACTTGCAAAGAGATTGAGGAAAGAAACCCCCTTGCTGAGGAGTTTTGAGCTTCATAGCTTAAATAATTCTCTTCAAGTGTCTGAGATTCTAATTGTATTAAACCTCTACCACCAGCGATCAATATAGGATATTTTTCCATATATTGTTTATTTTTTTGCTCCATTTGAGCAGTGTTTTGTTTATGTACCTCTTTGTTTAGTTCATGTTCATGTATGCATTGTTTCCACTACTTACAATGTTTCGTTTATTTAAGTCTAACCACTAACGGCACCAATTTTGATTGTGATCCTTTGAAGGGAATAATCCACCGCTAAGGGGGTGTCTTTTGGTACACTTGTGCTCCAAAAACACTACAACACCCATATAGGACAAAATAGGGTAGAGACAACTTGACAGCTTAACAAGACAAGACACTATGATGCTTGAGTTTGGGAACACTCTATCTTAGCAACTTCCACTTGATGATTCTCAGTCACATATTGATGCCAAGCTTGGTACTATGTAATGACATCCCCAAACTGCATGATGGTTTCAGGCTGGAAGCGTACTCTAGCCTCCATAGCATTTGGGTACAACGATTTGGAACTAGTCTTAACTTCTTTCTCGAGAAGGAGCAACATGGTTTTGATATGGACGAGACAACTGATGTAGTTTTTCATGTTTTGTCTATTTGGCTCTAAATCCTCCTCGGTGGCAACCTGTCTCGACTACTCCAAGTATTCTTCAATATCCTTCATGATTTGGTGTTTGCATTTAGCTTCAGTGAGTGAACTGACTGATGGGATTTTGTGGGTTCTTGCCATGAAGTCCAAATTGTTGTACACCTTACATATGAGGCCTGAATGTTTCCAATGAACTAGGTGAGTTTCTTATTGTTCTGAATGAACATTCGAACTCTTTTTTTCTCCAACTCTTCCTACGGCTTCATCTTCTTTTACCAAAATAAGTGGTGCCCCTTTGTATTGCAATGTCAATTCTTGCATAGCGGTGATGGCAGTTTACACATTCCTAAGAGTCTCGACACATTCCTTACTCTTCTATTACAAGTTATGTTAGCAAATAAATTCTTTATGTATGGTCATGAGCTCCGCATAGAGGTCCCGCAAGGTCTATCCAAGTGTCAATACTTCACCAAGTATCACTCCTCTTATTTCCTCCAAGTAGACCTGTGTGGGAGCTACATTGTGTGTTGCTCCGCGGAGCTATTTTATCTCTTGTTGGGAAACTTGTAGATTATGAATCAATTGCTTACTCTCAGCCATCAAATACTGAGTTTTTGATATTTTCTCACCTGTGAAGGCCAAGTTGCCTTCGACAATGGAATTTGGATTCCTGCTAGTGTCTGCCACTATCACCCTTTCTCTAATTAATGTAGATGATGCATGACCATACGGAAGATTCTCTCTCTAAGCTTGTATAATCCTCTTATGAAATTATTTATATGAAAAAATGTACACATTGATTACTGGATCATCATCAAGAGGAACTATGTCCCCTTCCTCGCTCGGGGCTCAATCTATGGCTGGAGGTGGTGGAGATTGAATGGTGACCTATGGTGCATTAGGTATCAGATCAACATCTTCATCCTACAATTCTGATTCCAACTCCATGTCTGAAACTTCAATCAAGTCGTCAATCTATTGAGCAAGCACCTGATCTTGCATTTGTTCTCTCTCTCCTTTTGTTGTTGGTTGATTCTATCCTTTCTCTTCAGCTTGAATCGACATTGTTTATCCTAACATTGTACCTTGCCTTTCTCCTTCTTCCTGCTTCTAATTCTTCTCTTGTTCTCTCCTCCTTTGTTCTCATTCTTCCCTCAGTTATTTTTCTGCTTTTTTCACCCTCAGTTATACTTAATGCAAGCTCTGCTTTTCTCTCTTCATATGCATTGCTCTCTGTCTCCTTTTCTTCCTCTACAAAAGTTTCTTGCATAAGGATTGAATTTTATTTCACTTTGCAGCTTTGTTCTCCCTCTATTTTTTCAGCAACCTTTCTCTTTCCATGATCTTGTACTAGATTTTTTCCTTCTGTTATTGTTGCTAGACTTGTTTCCATGTTAGTGTTGACTCATTTTCTATAAATAGTTGAGTGTTTGCATATTGTCAAGTTAACTAGTGCTTTCTCAACTACTTCCCCAATACTATTTTCAGTGGTCTCTTTTGAAGCCGCTCTCTTTGGTTCCATGGTAATAATGACAATTGGAGAGAATTGCTTCACATGTGTGGTACCTGTGGGACAAAAAGGACACTCATGGCAAGCAAACATTAGCTTTAGCAAATCAACTTTCAAGGTATGATCAAGTAGTAAATCAGGCATCTGATGGGAAGGATTGCACAATTTTCATTGGTAGGAGGGACTAGCTTCCTATGGGAATTGAGCACTACGTAATCCTAGCAGCCAAGGATGAATCTTAAGGCTTGGGACTACACAATGTGTAGTCCCAGCCTGGGCAGAGACTTGGAGAGACTGCACATTGCGCACTCTCAGTGGCCAAGGTGACATGCTGACCCTTGGAACTTCATAGTGCACATTTGGATCCATCCTTTACTACACACTATGCAGTTCCATAGGCCAATTAGCTTGTGGATTGAACCTTAAGATTGCGCAGTTCCTAGCTGAGCAAGGTAAAACTGGCCAAGGAAAGTGTAGATTTACCCCAGGGAAGTGTGAAAAAAGAGAATATCTAAGTGATGGTGTAAGATTGAGTCTAGATATGACTAAATGTGAATGAATCATGATAAATCAAGTGCTGAAACTGAATGAATGGGAAGAGAATCAAATCAGTGAGGACATTCGCCGCAACGACAGCCATCGGTCCAAAAACCAAGAAATCGATGAGACACTTGTGAAAGGCAAATGATGACTTGAAATAACACTTCTACAAGATAAAATATATTGAAAAGAAAAGCAACACTCACACAAATGAAATGATAAAAGGGTGGAAAAAGATGATAAGAGCAAAACTCACCCAGAAAAGTGATGATGACCCCATCAAAGGTTCCTTGATTTCTTCAGGAATGCTAGAGCTCCAAGATCAAATGCTCACATGAGCTCTGGAGGCAATGATTAAATGAGGTTTTATGACACACATTCCTGAGATCAAGGACAAAGGCAACACTTGGAAAAAAATTATAAAAATAACAATGTGCCATCTTCGGGAAACTAATAATATATTCCTACTTTTTAGGGATGATTTTTTCCTTTTAGTTTTCTTTCTTTTCCAAGGGAAACTTGCCATGCACACTGTCGGGAAACACTGCACAGTTCTGGGGAACTGGGAAATATTTTGGCTCAGTGTGCATTGCGTAGTTTCTGAGCTCAATGAGGGTTGTGGAATTTCTGGGCTTAATGTTGGTTTGCCTCCCATGACTGCACAATTTCTGAGCTCAAGGCTCACTAGCAATCAGGATTGCGCAATTCCCATCATCAAGGTTGCTTGCCCTCGAGGGTTGCGCAGTTTCTGGAGGCAAGCCGAGAATTGTTGTGAGAGCAATTTGGGAGACCAGCTTGTGACTTAGAAGAATCAACTAAGTTAAAAAAACACAAGTGAAAATGAAAAGATAATTCTCAATCGAAGCATGATACCTTGATCAGTGCGAGATAAGTTGTTGCGGATAATAAGGAAGGATCTAAAATCGAAGCCTAGGAAAAAATTTGGAGGGTGGTTGTAGTCACTACAACATTGGCGACACACTAGTAGAACTCAATCTCTCTGTATGGACCTTGTCTCATGCAAAATAGGTCTACCTCTTCCAAAATTATTGTTCAATTCTTTGATTATCATAGCTTCTTCACTTATCTTGAAATAAAGAAGTAGTCCCTACCATTATCTTCATCTGCACCACACATACCAAGCCAAGTCAAATTAAGTTGTTTTGATTGGGGATGAGGAGTATATAGATGCACAAGTAAAAGAGACTGTCGGAGTTTTTAGTTTCATCTCTGGTGTTTCTCTGCTGCGAGCAAGCCTAGACAGTACCCTAGCATAGTCACTTCAAGAACACAAGAATTTCTCTATTTCCAGCGAGCCTCGACAATACCTCAAAGTAGTTACTTGCTTCACCTCTCCATGCAGGAAGCCTTTCTCTTCTTTCGCCCTTTATTTCATTTTTTCATTTTTCAAAGAACTATTCATAGGCACTTATTTATTTCATGAAGCAGAAGAGGGATACTGACTTATTGAGATAAGAAGAGGTTCCCCCTTCAGAGAAGGATATTTATATATACCTCTTACATACTTGTTAAGGTTTTCCTCCTCTCCTTATTCTACTCGACTTAGTTGACAAGGGTTAACCGAAAATAGAAGATCGATTAGAGTAGGTGGTATTAGTTAAAAGTGAAAGCATTGTGATTTCACCATGACTCTCTCCGAAAGGAACGTATTTTCCATCAGGGTATCATCGAATAGAAGAAATGCAAGATTCACATAAAGAGAGGGAATAGATAGATAACCAAGCATTGATAGCAATACAACTTTCTCTTAGACTTCACCTAGCTTTCCTAGAAGCCAAACATGGTGTGCTACAGAAATTAACCTGTAGTTGAAAAGAAAACAAACTAAAGGAAAGAAGTGAAGCAAATGAAACAAAGTACGACAAATGAAAGGAAACAACCAAGAAAAGAAAAACTACCCCTACTTCTAACCTAAACAAAGCATAAGCCAAACTTACATAAAGTGATACTTCCAATGCAACCATCGACGCATTGGATAGCCTATGTAGGTGAGGGAATACATGCTAAGAAGGATATACAAGCATACCAATAAACAAGAAAATATAAGCCAATACAAACCAAAACGTTCGAAGTTTGAATGATTTTGCATAAAACTAAAGATGGAAAGCACATGAAAGGCACTCTATGGATATACCATGGTGTTCAAACTCATTGTGAACTGAACAGATGAGGGCACAAACTTTTGAACTTGATAAATGAGCAAACATGAAGAAAGAAGAAAAAGTATGTTTTGCAACAGTGCTTGTTACATAGGAATCCTCCAATGATTGAGCAATTGGATCGTGTGATACAGATGGAGGATGAGACAACTATGAGACAAATTGATTTTCAATAGGTGTGATATAGGGATGAGGAGCCTCAAAAGATTCAACATTATTCTGATCAGAAGAGAAACTAACCTCAATACTACAAGAACCTGACATAACCATCAGCTGGGGTTGAAGTGCCTCAACAGCTTAAGGAAGTTCCAACTCATCAGAAGGTATCTCATCACAAACGGTGGCTAGGAAAGATTAGCAACGAAAAAATCGGAATCGTGTCCAAATGAATCAATAAAGAGGTTGCGACAACCACGATCAGAAAGTTCAAAATCACAGATGAAGCATCCTCATGGTCTGATGAATTGCAAAGAGGGGAAGATGAAAAACAATCAATTTCACCCTCTAATTTTTTAGAAAGATGAGATGAGAGATTAGGAATATCAAGAGTAGAAGATTCATCCTCTCCACATATGGATGAAAAATTGACATCCCACATGTTCTGTGAATGATTGGAAGTAGTAACATCATCAAGAACTAAATTTTCACAAGATTCAACAGAAATGACAGAATTGTGGGAAATGTCAGAATAATGAAGGGGAGGTGTCGAAGGAAGAGAATCATCCTTAATCATAGATTCTTGTTCATATATGGGCTTCCCCACATAATCATCGTGAATGATATTGCAAGTTGGTTGCTCAACACCAACTCCATCCAACGCTTGATCCTCATGAACATCACAAGAGAGATTTGAAATAGGTGAACACAACACATCACAATCCAGAGGATCAGAAGGACCCAAGGCTGGAGGACGATGAGATAACACTTCATCACAATCATCATATTGACAGTCCAAACCTGCACTGAAATTCTGAGTATGTGAGGTGGGAAAAGATGGTGGTAGATTAACTGTAACACCCTCCTCCCACGTCCACCCAAGTAACCATGCCAACCGAGGTAAACATGAGACGAGAGGCTACTATGATCAGATGCGACCTCCTAGGTAACTTTAAGGAAATGGAATCAATAGAACACCACACACAGTCATCCAACATCATCAACAGAACCCTCAAGAGATAAATTAGCCACTCAAACAGTCTGTCCCTAGGTCCACTATTTTCCTGGACCTCTAAGGCCATAGTCACTTTCATGTGATGGGAAAGGGAGTGACTAGAGACTTAAAGTAGCTCTCATAGGCCTACATGCCAGCGACTATGGACCAAACTTATCAGTTCTCTGCCAGAGACCCTGGGTTTTAAGCCACTTTTTCAAGCCCAGAACCGAGGCCACTGCCTAAATGGAATGAAAGCTTGAAATCAAGAAAATTACAAGGAAACAATGATGCAAAAGTAATAATATCAACAAGACCTTAGCCAGACCCGTACTAACCATGATAGGAGTTTCATCAAACATATCGTCGACATGTAACCTACAGGTGTAAACAACATAATTAAGTGTAGGGATCTCATACTTATCTGAGAATCATTATAAACCATTGTTCCCTCATGTCATTTGTTGCATATTCATCTATTAGGTCATAGACACATTATCTATTCATATACAAGCAAAAACATGTTGAGATCCATACATAGTTGTTGTCATAAAATGTGCATATAACCAGGGTAATAAGAACATAAATACAATAAACATATCAACCATCAAAATCAATATATACACCAGTAAATTTAGACATGAAAATCAATGGAACGAATTTCTCATTAATCAATGCAATGAACCAACCGGTGATGGGACTACCATGTTCCACCCAACCATAGATTGGCTGAGCCAAGTCTCTCTTCAGCCAATCACCCCCGTGCCATATTCCAAGCATGAATGTGGGACTCATAGAACACGTCAAAAACATCAATCAATGTGGATGCCACCGAAGTTCTCCACCTACATAGTGAGGAATTTGAGTGCCTCCTAGTCTCTTAGGCTTTACCATGCATCCGCAGTCTGATCCAGGATCACTAAGCCCTACTCCGTGACACACTCCCCAGACTTTACCGTGGATTCCATCCTGGAATCACTAGGCCCAATGGAGAGAAAATCCACCTCTTGGATTTACCATATATCTTGACATTCACCGACAACTATTCCTAGGCCCACCGAGGCACATAATCTAGATTTACCGCAACCCATAGTCTAGTTCAGGGGTTACTAGGCCAGTGGCTTCATGCATCCTCAATCTATTTCATGGACCATTACACCATGTGTTTTTCAATTCACAGATCCACCCCACTCAGCTTCGAATCCCAATCTGGCCATCCCACATAAACCAAATGAGAGAACCCATCTCATCAAATCTATCAGGAAATTGCAATGCTAGGCTTAAAATACCATCACGCCTAGCAAAACCCATGCCATGGTAGAAAAGAAACACATGAAATCCCATGCATGCCAAATCTAGCAAGGAAAATACACATGCAAGTCGATACCTGCAATAAAGCTTGTTGTAGATGCTTGATCCTGCCTTTCCTTGCTTGATCTTTGCTTCCTCTTGCCTTCTTTGCCTTTTCTTGCTCTAATGCAAAAGTGCTCCAAGAAAACTCTAAGTGTCCAAGAGTATGCGAGAGAAAGAGAGAGAATAATGAAAGAACTCCAAAGCTAAACTGACAAAAGGTTACCAACTAATCCTCATAAGCCTTTTTATGAAATGAAACCTCTATTTTCTTCATTTTCCATTATTTTCCTTCATTTTCCTCCTCGCATGCAATTTATGACCTTTCACCTCCTTTTCTCCTAATTTCCATTGTTTTCATAAATAATTGTGCCAAAATGCCATTTTTCCTTTCCAAAGCCTTAGCCATTGCCTTTTCCAATTTCCTTAGCCATAAACAACCAAATGAACACCCCCTAGGATGTTTTGCCCAACATTTAGCTTGGAATAAGTGTCCCATTCATCCGTGGTTATTGGTTTTTTTTTTTTTTAACTTTTATTACATGGAATTTTCACCAGGGTTGTTACATCAACAGATGAATTTTCAACCTCTTCTACCTCATCCTATAGAACTAGAGCTTTTTTATGAAAGGAGGGTGGAGGGTCACTTGGAACAGCAACCTTGTCCATCACAGATTTAGAAGCTCTAACACTGAGGGATGTTTGGAATGGCTCAAAGGATTCTAACTCGTGCGGATTTTCTAAAATGTGAACAAGATGTTAAATTCTTCCTGTCAAGAACTTCCAACCAACTTCATATTTCAGATATTCAAAACAAAAATGTATAAAACGAATGTGAAAATGATGCAATGATTTCATCGAGTGATTTTTTCAATTCTAAAATTTTATTGCCCAGACGTTTACGATCGAACATGTCAAAAGTGCGAGATGGTTTTGTGACAAGATGCTTGAAAGAGTGTATGGAGGCATCAGCCAATGTGTGACATCAATTCCTTACGCGCCCTTCGAACATGAGGATGAAAAACGTATAAGCAACATCCTTATAGTGTATGTTGTGCTCTGTGCATAATTCAAGAAAACAAACAATATGCTTAAGCAAGGTTGTCTCACCCTCGCCATCGAATTTAAGGGTTGACAAGTCATCTACAATTCTCATTGGCACTTGTAGACTTACGTCTCTAGAAAAGCATGTCAGGATTATGATTGTGGGAGAAGTCATTAAATGAGTGTAGAAATTCAAAATAGACTTCAATGGCTCGATTTGTCATCTGGCCCTCCTTCTAGCACCAAAAATGTTGACGGTACTAGAGGGATCAACATTCAGAGGATCTCCTCGATATAAATTCCCAACTAGACCTCACACCATTTGTAGTAGGAGTCCCAACAGTGGGTGGTAATGTTATGCCTTGACCGCGGAAATGCGCAAAGGGAAGTATGATAACTTTTGGTGAGAGCAAGTGTGTGACCCTGCGAAGAGTCAAGTGTGATGCATGAAGGTTCCAACACATGAAGGAAAAAGGAAGTGTGCCCCTTGGAAACCTGTAATAGTAAGCAGCTTGAAAGGAACATATGAGCGAAATGACATCACAAAATAAGATGAAAAATAGTCCACAAGCTAAAGTGATGAGTTAATACAACAACACACATTCAACAAGATCCATACAAATGAAAATGAAATAGTTCATAAGCATATGTGTAAGTTAACTAACATACATTACCAATACAACAAGAATAGTCCTAATATATTAACAACATATGCATGAGAGTGTGTTGGCTCTGGTTTTATTATTATAAGTGAAAGTTCCATCCATACATACACCATTGATGACCACTAGCCCCAATAGTGGAACATTATAGTCAAGAACACCTGCTCCTCCAAAGATGTATACTCGCTCTATGCTACGGAGAAGCCAAGTCTCTTCACAATACTCCCAAGCTCTTTCTAAGCCTAAGCCTAGCCAAAATATTGGCTCCCAAAATCCCTTTACATGAGATGAGGTTCTATTTATAATAAGAGGGAGTGACTCTTCAACTCCCCTTTGTGACCTTTGGACTACCCTCATGACTCTTCAACTTCTTTATAAAATGACAAATTACTACATTATGATTCTTCATATTCCAATATTGGCACTTGGAATTTCACTTACAACATAATTACAAGTAATATTACATTTTACACTCATACCCATATAGGACAAAATAGGGTAGAGACAACTTGACAACCTGAGAAGACAAGACACTATGATGCTTGAGTTTGGGAACACTCTAGCTTGACAACTTCCACTTGATTCTTCTAAGTCACGTATCGATGCCAAGCTTGGACTCTAAGATGACATCCCCAAACTGCATGATGGTGTCAGGCTGGAAGTGGACTCTAGCCTCCATAGCATCCGGGTACAATGATTTGGAACTAGTCTTAACTTCTTTATCAAGCAGGAGCAACATGGTTCTAATCTGGACGAGACCACCGATGTAGTTCTGCATGTTTTGTCTGTTCAACTCTAAATCCTCCTTGGTGGCAACCTGTCTCAGCTGCTCCAAGTACTCTTCAACCTCCTGCCTAATTTGGTGTTTTTGTTTAGCTTCGGTGAGTGAGTTGGCTGATGCAATTTTGTGGGTTCTCACCATGAATTCCAAACTGTTGTACAACCGTACATATGAGGCATGAATGTTTCCAATGAACGAGGCAAGTTACTTGTTGTTTCGAATGAACATTCGAACTCTTGATTTCTCCAACTCTGTCTATGGCTTCATCTTCTTTACCAAAGTAAGTGGTGCCCCTTTGTATTACATTGTCCATTCTTGCATGACGGTGATGGTAATTTGCACATTCCTATGAGTCTTGACACATTCCTTACTTTGCTACTGCAAGATATGCAAGCGAACAACTGCCTTATGTATGGTCATGAGCTCCTCACAAAGGTCTCGCAAGGTCTCTTCAAGTGTCGATATTTCACCAAGTATCGCTGCTCTTATTTCCTCCAAGTATACATGTGTGGGAGATGCATTATGCACTCCTCCGTGGAGTTTTTCTATCTATTGTCGGGCAACCTATAGATTATGTACCATTACTTACTCTCAGCCATCGAATATTGAGTGTTTTATCTTATCGCACCCGCGAAGGCCAAGTTGGCTTCAACAATGGCATTTGGATTCCTATTGGTGTCTGCCACTATCACCCTTTCTCTAATGAATGCAGCTAATGCATGACCATCCGGAAAATTTTCTCTCTACGCTTGTGAAATCCTCTTCTAAAGTACATTATATGACACATTGTACACATCCATTACCGGATCATCATCAAGAGGACCTATGTCCCCTTCCTCGCTCGGGCCTAACTCTGTGGTTTGAGGTGGTGGAGACTGAACAGTGACCTATGGTGCACTAGACATCATGTCAACATCTTCATCACGCGGTTCTGATTCCAACTCCATGTATGGAACTTCAATAAATTCTTCAATCTGTTGAGCAAGTTCCCGATGCTGCATCTGTTCACTCTCTCTTTTTGCTATTGGTTGGTTCTTTCCTTTCTCTTCAAATTGAATCGTTGTTGTTTCTCCTAACATTGTGCCTTGCCTTTATTCTTCTTCTTGCTTCTGCTTCTCCTCCCGTTCTCTCCTCCTTTGTTCCCATCCTCCCCTTAGTTCTTGTTATGCTTTCGTCACCCTCAGTTTTGCTTCCTGCAAGCTCTACTTTTCTCTCTTCCTCCACTCTGCTCTTTGTCTCCTCTACTTCCTCTACCAAATATGATTGCATAAGGATTTAATCTGCTTTCACTTTGCAACTTTGTTCTCCCTCTATTCTGTCAGCAACCTTTCTCTTTCCCTGATCTTGTATTGGATTGTTGCCTTCTGTTACTGCTTCTGGACTTGCTGCCATGTTAGCGTTGACTCCTTTTTTATAAACAGTTGAATGTCCACATATTGGCAGTACTTATTTCAATGGTCTCTCTTGAATCATCTCTTTTTAGTGCCATGGTGACATTACTGCTCAAGAGAAGTGCTTCACAAGTGTAGTACGTGTGGGACAAAATAGACACTCATGCAAGCAAACATTAGCTTTAGCAAATCGACTTTCAAGGAATGATCAAGCAGCAAACTAGGCATCTAATGGGAAGGATTGCACAATTTTCATTTGCAGGAGGGACTAGATACATGTGGGAACTATGCACTGCACAGTCCCAGTAGCTAAAGATGAAGCTTGAGGCATGGGATTGTTCAATGCGCAGTCCCAGCTTGGGCAGAGACTCAAAGAGACTACGCATTGTGCACTCTCAGTGGCCAAGGTGACAGACTGACCCCTGGAACTATGCACTGTGTAGTTGGAGCCAGCCTTTATTATGCACTACGTAGTTCTAAAGGCCAAGCTTGTGGCTTGAACTTTAGTATTGCGCAGTGCCCAGCTGGGCAAGGTAAAAACAATAGAGGAAAGTGCATATTTGCCCGAGAGAAGTGTGAAAATGAGCACATCTAAGTGATGGGGTAAGATTGAGTTCATATCTAACTAAGTGTGAATGAATCGTTATAAATCAAGTATGGAAACTGAATGAATGGGAAGAGAATCAAATTGGTGAGGATAGTCGCCACAACGGCGACCATCGGTGCAAAAACAAAGAAACCGATGCGACAATCTTGAAAGGAAAATGATAACTTGAAACAACACTTCTACAAGCTAAACTATGTTGGAACACTGACAACCATGAAGAGAAACAAGAAAAATAACACTCACACAAGCAAAACGACAAAAAGCAACAGAAAAGGCGACAAAAGGCTATAAGAGAAAAACTCACCCAGAAAAGCGACGATGACCCCACTGAAGGTTCCTTGATCTCTTCGATAATCCTATAGCTCCAAGGTCGAATGCTCAAATGAGTTCTAGAGGCGATGATTGAATGAGGTTTTATGATGCACATGCTTGAGATCAGGGACAAAGGTGACACTTGGCGGAAACTTCTAAAAATAGCAATGTTCCATCTTTGGGAAGCTAATAATAGATTCCTACTTCCTAGGGATGATTTTTCCCCTTAGTTTTCTTTATTTTCTGGGGGAAACTTTCCATGCGCATTGCAAGGAAAGACTGCACAATTCTAGGGAACTGGGCAATTTTCTGGCTCAGCATGCACTATGAAGTTTCTGAGCTCAGTGAGGGTTGCACAATTTTTGGGCTTAGTGTTGGGCTGCCTCCCATGATTGCGTAGTTTCTGAGCTCAAGGCTCACTAGAAATCAGGAATACGCAATTCCCATCATCAAGGTTGCTTTCCCTCAAGGGTTGTACAGTTTCTGGAGGCAAGCCCAGAACTATTGTAAGACCAAGTTAGGTGTAACGGCCCTGGTGAAAATTCCATGTAATAAAAGTTAAAAACAATAACCACAGATGAATGGGACACTTATTCCAAGCTGAATGTTGGGAAATACATCCTAGGTGGTGTTCATTTGGTTGTTTATGGCTAAGGAAATTGGCAAAGGCAATGGATAAGGCTTTGGAAAAGCAAAATGGAATTTTTGGCACATTTATTTATGAAAATTATGTATATTAGGAGAAAAAGGAGGTGAAAGGTCACAAGTTTCATGTGAGGAGGAAAATGAAGGAAAATAGTGGAAAATGAAGGAAAATAATGGAAAATGAAGAAAATAGAGGCCTCATTCATAAAAAGGCTTCTGAGGATCAGTTGGTAACCATTTGTCAGTTTAGCTTTGGAGTTATTTCATTATTCTCTCTCTCTCTCATACTCTTGGACACAAATTTTTCTTGGAAAACTTTGGAATTAGAGTAAGAAAAGGAAAAGAAGGCAAGAGGAAGCAAAGATCAAGCAAGGAAAGGGAGGATCAAGTAGCTACAACAGGCTTCATTGTAGATATTGACTTGCATGTGTATTTTCCTTGCTAGATTTGGCATGTGTGGGATTGCATGTGTTTCTTTTCTACCATGGCATGGGTTTTTCCAGGTGTGACTTTATTTTCAGCCTAGCCTTTCCATTTCCTGATAGCTTCGATGGGATGGTTTCTCTCATTCAGTTTATGTGGGATGGTCGAATTGGATTCGAGGTTGAGTGGGGTGGATCTCTGAATTGAAAAACACATGGTGTAGTGGTCCCTAAACCATACTGAGGATGCATGAAGTCACTGGCCTAGTAACCGCTGAACCAGACTGTGGGTTGTGGTAAAGCTAGATTGTGTGCCTCAGTGGACCAAGGAATCCTTGTCGGTGAATGGCGAGATATACGGTAAAGCCAAGAGGTGGATTTTCTCTATGTTTGTCCTAGTGACTCTAGGATGGAATGCACGGTAAAGCCTGGAGAGAATGTCTTGGTGTAGGGCCTAGTGATCCTTGGATCGAATTGCGGATGCATGGTAAATCCTGAGAGACTAGCGAGCACTCAAATTCCTCACGGTGTAGGCGGAGAACTCCGGTGGCATCCACATTGATTGGTGTTTTTGATGTGTTCTATGAGCCCCACATTCATTCTTGGAATATGGCACGGGGGTGATTGGCCGAAGAGAGACTTGGATCAGACAATCTATGGTCGGGTGGAATGTGGTAGTCCCATCTCCGATTGGTTCATTGTATTCATTAATGAGAAATTCATTTCCTTGATTTTCATGTGTAAATGTACTGGTGTATATATGGATTTTGATGGCTAATATGCTTATTATATTTATGTTCCTATTATTCTATTTATATTCACATTTTATGACAATAGCTATGTATGGCTCTTAGCATGTTTTTACTTGTATGTGAATGGATAATGTCTCTATAACCTAATACATGAATATGCAGCAAATGACATGAGCGAACAATGGTTTATAATGATTCTTAGATAAGTATGAGATCCCTACACTTAATTTTGTTGCTTACACCTGTAGGTTACATGTTGACAATATGTTTGATAAAATGAATGTCATGGCTAGTAGGGGTTTGGTTAAGGTCTTGTTGATCTTATTTCTTTTGCATCATTGTTTCCCTATACTTTTATTGCTTTCAAGCTTTCATTCAATTCTAGGCAGTGGCTTGGGCTCTGGGCATGAAAAAGTGGCTTAAATCCCAGGGTCGCTAGCACAAAACTGGCAAGTTTGGTCCACAGTCATTGGCATACAGGCCTGTGAGAGCGACTTTGGGTCTCTAGTCACTCCCTTGCCCATAGCATGAGAGTGACTATGGCTTCAAAGGTCAAGAATAGCAGTGGGACCCAGGGACAGGTTGTCTTAGTGGCCGGATTGTCTCCTAAGGGTTTTGTTAATGATGTTAGATGACTGTGTATGATGTTCCATCAATTCCACTTCCTTAAGGTTACCTAGGAGGTCGAATCTAATCATAGTAGCCTCTCATCTCATAGTTACCCTAGTTGGCGTGGTTACTTAGGTGTATGTGGGAGGAGGGTGTTACAAAGTGGTATCAGAGCATGGTTCAACTCTCGGACTATATGGGTTGAATGTGTTAGTCATGCATTCATGTCAATTGCATGTGCGTCTCTTACACTTATATACTTGTTTCAATTTCTTGATGTTGGATTAGGGTTGCAGTATGGTTATCATGGAGAATTTGATGTTGATTTCATGAAGAGTATTTGACATGAGTATGAGACTGACTTTGTATGGATTATATGTCGCTTATATGTTGATTTTATGTCACCTACTTACATCCTTGTATGTTAGGTTACATTTTGAATATTTTGATTACATGTATCGGTCTTGTAGGTTGATTACAAGAACTGATCGATTATGTTCGACTACATGCATTTATGAGTATTTGTAGTTGGCTAGGCATTGCTTATGCATATTGTCGTTTGCATGTAGCAATGTGTATAATGGAGTAATGGTTTTTTTCATGCATGAGGTCATGGCATGCATTATTGATATGGCCTTGCATTGAGGATTGGATCCTAACTAGAGTAATGATTATGTTATACAAATATCACGTTGATTTGGTGATCTTGCAGTCAAGGTATCCTTGCTAAACTATACTAAGGTACATTGGTTTATTATGATATGGATTATCTGAAATATTATGCATTGTAGGAAGAGAAATATCAAATGGATAGCAAGGTGGTAGATTATGTATAATGTCTCTATGCATTAGATGAGCAACATGGTGTGGGGCATACTTCTGATTTGGTTGATACATTGAGAAGCTTGAAGGAAGAGATAAGGAGTTGTAAGGCAGATAATGATCGAATCATATAAGAACAAGAGAAGCAAGAAGAGTTCAATGCTATACTTCTTCAGAGTTTGTCAAAACTGTCGCAACAAGGGCCGCTTCGAATCAGCCATGCACATGAGGGTGGGACTAATCGAGCATATGGAAATAGATCTCTGGTAGATGTAGGTCAGATAGATCTGACACACTGAGAGATGGTAGGTTGTTGGACACTCCGAGAAGGAGGCATGATGAGTACAGGTATTATTTGAGTTTTGGTTCTGATAGACATCATGATCATCCTTACAGGAGGAATGGTAGGGGATACTTTCAGGATGAATTCAAGAAAGAAAAACCACCTACTTTTGATGGAGATGTGAAGAAGCCGAAATATGTAGAGGCTTGGATACTTGGGATGAAAAAATTCTTTGAGTTGCATGAGCACACAGATAACATGAAGGTTAGAATAACTATCTTCAGATTGAAAGGTAAAGAAGGCATCTGATGGGAAGATGTTAAACGGCTTAGAGACATCAGAACAGATGACTTGAGTTTGCGGGAATTCAAGAGGCTTTTTAGGAAGAAGTACTTGTCAAAAAGGTACTACGATAGTAAGGCTAAATAATTCTATGAGTTAAAGATGGGATCAATGACACACAAAGAATACACGACCAAGTTTCCATAACTATTGAGGTATGTACCATATCTTACTAACGAGAAGGATAAAGTTTAGATATTTGTCAGTGGTTTTCCATTAGTATTTAGAGATTGAATTGATATGATGAGCCTTGGTCACTTGAGGAAGTTATTGGGAAACTGAAGCATTTCTATGATCAATCAAAGTGTAAGAATGAATCTCAGTATGGATGGGAGGGAAAAGACAAGGGTAGAGGTAAATGGCAGCCTAAGAGGACAAGGCCTCAACATGCCGATGGGAAAGAAAATGTGGCTCCACAAAAGAGATTTAATCCAATTAGACAGGGACATGGGTCACAACATCAGCAACAGCATAGAGGTGAGGGCACTAGTTGATTGGAGTGTTGGACATGTGGTGAGGAACACCTTATGAGAGATTGTCTGCAGCATCAAGGTGGAGGGACTAAGATATACAGTGCAAAGGAGGTGCAAACTGTTGAGGATGTTGGCCAAGGTATTCCACGTATCTATGCAACAGTGGAAAAAGAGTAAGCAGAACACCAGGCATCTATCACTGAGATGGACGGCAAGCTTTGTGATCAAGTTATTTCTATTTTGATTAACCTTGGATCTAATTATAGCTATGTTAGTCCCAACTTGGGGATAAGTGTGGTTTGAATAAGGAGTTGCATGCAGAGTCTTGGTTAGTGAAAATGGCTACAGGTACAAATAAGCGAGTTCATCATTAGGTAAGTGCTTGCGCATTTGATTTAAATGGTATACCTACAGCAGCACATTTTAATGTGTTACCATTGTGATATACAATATGTTGTTGGGCATGGATTGGTTGTATCTACATAGAACCAAGGTTGACTTCTATGACAAATCTATTGAGTGCATTGATGACAATGGAGAACCAAGAGTCTTGCAAGGTAAGAAGAAAGCCACATCAGTTAGGATGGTGACAGCTATACAAGCAAAGTGTAGTCGCAGGAAAGGGTGCAAGCTATATGCAGTACGCATTTCTAGTGACAAGGGTAAGGAGGTTGAGGATGTAGATGTGTTGAACAGATATCCAGTGTTGCAACAGTTTTAGGATGTATTCCCTGAGGACATTACAGAGTTCCAACCTCACAGGGAGGTAGGCTTTTCAATTGAGTTAGTACCAAGGGCAGCTCCAGCATTGAAAGCACCTTTGAGCATACCTGAGTTGGTTGAGTTAAAATTGCATCTAAAGGAAATGTTTGACAAGGGATACATTACACCAAGTATATCACCTTGGGGCGTACCAGTCTTGTATGTGAGGAAGAAAGATGGTACCCTTAGATTATGCATTGACTGCAGTTAGTTGAACAAAGTGATTATCAAGGACAAGTACCCTTTTCCAAGGATTGATGACTTGTTCGATCAGCTGAAAGGAGCAACAGTGTTCTCGAAGATTGACTTGAGATCTAGATACCATCAGGTACGCATCAAAGAGGAGGACATTTACAAGATTGTATTCAGGACCAGGTATGGGCATTATGAGTTTGTTGTTGTTCCATTTGGCTTAACTAATGCTCCAGCTACATTCATGTGTTTAATGAATAGTGTGTTGCGTCCATATTTGGATAAGTTTGTTCTTGTTTCCATTGATGATACACTGGTATATTCTAAAAATGTGGAAGAGCACTTTGAGCACTTAGCAACAGTATTGAGGTTGTTGAGAGAACATCAGTTGTATGTTAAGCTTGGCAAGTGTAGCTTCTTTCAGACTAGGGTACACTACTTGGGGCATGTGGTCCCCAAGGAGGGCATTGCAGTAGATCCAAAGAACATAAGGGCCATCATGGAGTGGGTAGCTCCTAAGAGTGTGGACGAGGTGAGATCTTTCATGGGTTTGGCAGGATATTACACAAGGTTCATCAAGAACTTCTCACATATTTCTTATCCCATTACATCCTTGCAGAGCAAAGTTAAGAAGTTTGAATGGACTAAGGAGTGTGAGGCTAGCTTTGAGAAACTTAAGCAGTTGTTGACACATGCACCAGTACTATAGATTGCAGATCCGGACAAGGAGTTTGTGGTATGCACAGACGCTTGCAAAAGAGGGATTAGTGGAGTCTTTATGTAGGATGGACAAGTGGTATGTTATGAGTCCCAAAAACTAAACGAGCATGAGCAGAACTACCCAACACACGATCTTGAGTTAGAAGTGATTATACATGCACTAAAGATGTGGAGGCACTATATTCTTGGGAGGTGGTTTGTACTTATGAGTGATCACATTGGGTTGAGGTATTTGTTTGACCAGCTGAATCTGAATGCCAGGAATGCTAGATGGTTGGCCACGATCAACGAGTTTGATTTCAAGATCGGGTACATCAAAGGTAAATAGAACAGGGTGACAGATGCTCTCAGCAGACGAGTACAGGCACATCACTTGGAAATTATGAGCTCCTATTGGACGGACTTACAAGATAGGATCTTTAAGGCAAGACAATAGGATATCAGGTATATGGAGATTGTGCATAGGTTGCAGCAAGGTGATAATACATGTATAGGTACAGGTCATTGTACATGTACATGTGCAGGTACAGGTACAGGTGCAGGTGCACATGCTATGGATTATTGTCTTATAGTAGATGGATTGGTCAGGTTCCAAGACATGATATATGTACCAGATAGCAGTGAGCTCAAGAAGGTGATCTTAAGGGAGTTTCATGCAAAACCATATTCAGGTCACCCAGGTTATTAGAAGACACTAATAGAAATGAAGAGGTATTACTATTGGCCAAATTTGAAGACGGATGTAGTAGAGTTCATGGCCAGATGATTTGATTGCTAGCGAGTGAAGGCAGAGTGTAAACATCCAGGTAGTCTGCTACTGCCGATTGTGATTCCAGAATGGAAATGGGAGTTCATTACCATGGACTTCATCACAAGGTTGTCAAAGATAGTGAAGCAACATGATTCCATCATGGTCATTGTGGAAAGGTTGAAAAATGTTGCACATTTCATTCTGTTGAAGTCTACATTCTCATCTAATGATGTGGCACAAGTGTTCACTAGAGATGTGGTTAGACTACATGGTTTTTTGAAGAAGATTGTGTCAAACAGGGATGCGAATTTCACTTCGAAGTTTTGGAAGGACTTATTTGCAAGTTTGGGCACATAGTTGGCCTTCAGCATAGCTTATCATCCGCAGACAGAGAGGGTCAATAGGAAATTGGAGGACATGTTGAGAATGTATGTGATACATCAACATCGGAAATGGGAAGAGTATCTCCCTTTGGTAGAGTTCACATACAACAACGTTTATCATGAATCATTGAGGATGAGTCCTTTTGAAGCATTGTATGGGTCGAGTTGTAACACTCCCATTAGTTGGAGTGATCAGATTAGCAGAGTATTGATTGGACCAAATATGTTGGCAGCCATGGAACAGGAGATGTAGGTGATCAAGAAGAATCTCAAGGCAACATAGGATAGGCAGAAGAGTTATGTAGACAAGAACATGTTGTTCAAGGAGTTCCAGGTTGGGAAACAGGTGTACTTGTGCATCAAACAAAAGAAGAACTTCTTGCATATTGAATCGTGTGCCAAGTTGGCACCACACTTTTGTGGACCCTTCAGTATCATTGAGAAGATTGGGTCAGTAGCCTATCGAATTGCATTGCCTCCAACAGTGAAAATCCACAATTTTTTCGATGTATCTTTGCTTAAGAAGTATGTTAAGGATGTTGATCATGTAATTGACTGGTTTGTATTGCGGTGGAACCAGATGGAGAATTCCAGCCGGAGCCTCGGTGTATATTACAAAAAAATGTGCTCATGCTCCGCAACTAAGCAATCAGGCAAGTTAAAGTGCAATGGAAACACTTTGCGCCCGATGAAGGTACATGGGAGATGGCAGATAAGATGTGGCCTATGTGTCCTTCATTGTTTGTCAGTTGAGGCAAAGCAGCTTGACGTGGTGGTTGGTATTTGCTTATGGTGGTTTGGTATTTGTTTATGGTGGTTTGGTATTTGCTTATGGTGTTTTGGTATACGCTTTACAATGGTTCAATATATGCTTTATGATGGTTTGATATTTGGTATATGATGTTTTAATATGTGCTTAGATATGATAACTAGTATATGTTTGATATTTGTTTTGGTATATAATTTGGTATATGTTTTGGTATATATATTTATGGTGATGTTGTTATATGTACCCATGTGTATGGATGTAAATATTGTAATGAGTTGTGTTACAAATCTCCACTATGTGTTATGGGTGTCATGTTATTATGATTATGTTGTCATGTTACTATGCTATCATGTGGTTATGTTATTGTCGTGTTATTATGTCATGTGGATTGGCACTAAGCAGGGTGATCATTGTAAATATCGTACTGATTTGTGTTATAAAGCTCCACTATGTGATACGTTGTCATGTTGTCATGATGTTTGTTTTGAGAAGATATTTCATTGTAAATATTGCATCGAGCTGTGTTATAAATCTCCATGAGCAGTATGTCTTCTATCAGCAGGTTGCTGAGGCATATGAGTGATTGAATACCGAGGACGGTGTCCCTCAAGGGGGAGGGTTCTCTAATAGCCCTGGTGAATTCCATGTAATAAAAGTTAAAAACAATAACCACTGATGAATGGGACACTTATTCCAAGCTTAATTTGGGTAAGGCATCCTAGGGAGTGTTCATTTGGTTGTTTATGGCTAAGGAAATTGGAAAAGGTTTTGGCTAAGGCTTTGGAAAATAAAAATGACATTTTTGACACATTTATTTATGAAAATGATGGAAATTAGGAGAAAAAGGAGGTGAAAGGTCACAGGTTGCATGTGAGGAGGAAAATAAAGGAAAATAATGGAAAATGAAGAAAATAGAGGCCTCATTCATAAAAAGGCTTCTCAAGATGAGTTGCTAACCTTTTGTTGGTTTAGCTTTAGAGTTCTTTCATTATTCTCTCTCTCTCTCTCTCTCTCTCTCTCTCTCTCTCTCTCTCTCTCTCATACTCTTGGACATAGAGTTTTCTTGGAGAACTTTGGCATTGGAGCAAGAAAAGGCAAAGAAGGTAGGAGGAAGCAAAGATCAAGTAGGGAAAGGCAGGATCAAGTAGCTACAATAGGCTTCATTGCAGGTATCGACTTGCATGTGTATTTTCCTTGCTAGATTTGGCATGCATGGGATTGCATCTATTTCTTTTCTACCATGGGATGGGTTTTCAGCCTTGGGAAAATGAGGCCTACCATATTTCATAGGAAGTAGAGGGAATATTGAAGAGCATGCAGTAAACACAAAGGCCAATCGGCCTCGCAGCAGAAGGGCTAACAACAGAGAAGGTCATGGATGAAGTTAGACAGGCCTATTTGTTCTTTTTCATATTTGTTCTTTTTCCTTCAATAACTACTCCATTTGTGTTTCCATTTTCTATATTTGCAATTTTTTCTCAATCATCATTTATACAAGCATTTCTTTCTCTTTTTTCAACTCTCCAACTTATTGTGTGTATAAATTCCTTGTAGATTCAAAATGCATATTGTAATATGCTAAGACAATTGACTTGAATCTACTCTACTCATTAGTGAAAACAATAAACGTCCGATTAAATCATGAATCATATAAGAGAAAGAACTCAATCACACATAACACAAAGATTTTCAGGGAAAATCCATAGATAAAAACCCTTCTACATTGTTTTAGCGGCTACAACCACCCTCCAAAATTTTTCCCATGCTTAAATTTCGGAGCCTTCCTTACTATCCACAACAACTCATCTCGCACTAATCCAGGTATTCATGCTTTGATTGAGAATTATCTTTTCATTTTTCTTGTGTTTGTTAACTTAGTTGAATCTTCTATGTCACTCTTAATGTAACACCCTCCTCCCACATCCACCCAAGTGGCCATGCCAACTGATTTAAACATGAGACGAGAGGCTACTATGATCAGATTAGACCTCCTGGGTAACCTTAAGGAAGTGGAATTGATGGAACATCATACACAGTCATCCAACATAATCAACAGAACCCTCCGGAGATAAGTCAGCCTATCCCTGGGTCCCACTGTTGTTCTAGACCTCTGAGGCCATAGTCTCTCTCACACTATGGGCAAGGGAGCAACCAGAGACCCAAAGTCGCTCTCATAGGCTTGCATGCCAGCGATTGTGGACCAAGTGTTGGCTTGAGGGGCTTAGACCCAGGTTCATAGTTAGTTGCGCTAACCAACAAAACCCTATACCATTGGTCCTTTCGGCAATGACCTACAGTGTGGTTGTAAAGTTTCTATCAGTTTAGGGCTTAATCTGACCTTCGTGAACTGTTAACCTTATTGTTACAGTTGTAAAGCATTTTCTTACTTAACAAACTTGTGAGCTACATGTAACTAGTCTAACGTGTATTATTCATCATTCAAAACAGTATTTGAACCTTCGCAATGAAATTGTAGAAGAAATGTACAAAACTGAACCATAAACAAGCTAAAACACAAAAACTACGTGAACATAAGAAAATACATAGATCTATCTCAAATTCTTCTTTATTAGTTCAAGTCTTCACAGATACAATCTTTCTGACCTTGCGCACACATATGCAAACTTACCAAAGTCTCCGCGCACACAGCTGCAAGAGCCTTCCCCTTTTCCTGACTGTAGAAATATCTCACAAAAATAGTCTTAAACACATCTATCTCATAAATCTATTGATTCTTAGACTTTCTAAACATCCCTTTATATATTATTTTACCCTTACAATACCATGGTTTGCAAACCATGGGCAGAGCTCAAAATACTCTAGATAATCCCATCCCTTTACAAAAGAAGGGGCTTTTACCTACCCTAAAGCCCATTTGACTCTTATAACCCTGCACAAATTTTGCTCTTCTCCTCAAAATGCGAAGTCTTTACATGACTCAGACAAAACTTAGACCTGGGGGACCCCTACCCAATAGGTCCCCAACAAAAAGATGCGACTCGTCCTCGAGTCACTTAGCTAGTACGCCATCGATTTTTTATTTCAGTCTGTTATATGTAGACTTCAATGGATGAATTGTTGTTGTGCATTTCTCTGCAGCCTGTCGAACTTCATCCACGAGCTTCTTTATTGTCAACCCTTCTGCTGCGAGGCTGATTAGCCTCTGTGTTTGTTGCATGCTCCTCAATTTTCCCTCTATTTCCTGTGAAAGGTGGTAGGCCTCATCTACCCAAGGCTGCATTATTGCATACGTTATATGTGCATTCCTCCGCAACTCATCAATCTGTCCCTGTAGAATTGTTCCTTCTTGAGGATGGGTGAAGAGTTGCACAGGTGCTAAGGTCTGCATCATTGCTTTAAGCTCATTGAACTGCAATTGCTTGTCTCTGATTTCCACTTCAATCTTCTGGACATGTGGATCCTCCTGCAATGAGGCACACACTTCCATTGTATCTTCAAAAAATTGACTACAGTCCTTGACTACAGTCACTATCTGTTCCATATCATCTTTTATGGCAGCTTCACACTACTCTCTAACTTTTGGTGGAGTTGTAAGTTGCCGCTTCATCTGAAGTTTTGTAATTTTCATATGTTGTTCGAATCTAACCTTACCCACCTCTTCCTTCGATTCTCTAACTGTTGTTTCCAGTTTCTGAAATTGTTTTGTTGAAGCTGCCTTGGCTAGGATATGGAGCTCTAGAAGCTCACTGCATACTAATTTTATGGCATCTTCCAGCTACTGGCTGCGCGCAGCTACCTCCTCACAATCCTGTATCACTTTATGCCTTTCTTCGAACATCTATTGGTTGTTGATTTTGACTTCGTTAATGACCAATAGAGCTCGTTGCTCCTGTACCTTGAGCTCATCTGTGACGCCCTGGTGTAGCTCGTGCAACATCTGAAGGGGGAGCGCTACAAGACATTAGGAATGACTTAGAAGAATCAACTAAGTTAACAAACACAATAAAAATGAAAAGATAAGTCTCAATCGAAGCATGAATACTTGGATTAGTGCGAGATGAGTTGTTGTAGATAGTAAGGAAGGCTCTGAAATCGAAGCATGGACAAAATTTTGGAGGGTTGTTGTGGCCGCTACAATAAGATAGTAGGGTTTTTAGCTATGGATTTCCCTTGAAAATCATTGTTTAATGTGTGATTAAATTCTTTCTCTTATATGCTTCATGATTTAATCGATCGTTTATTGTTTCCGCTTATGAGTAGAGTAGATTCAAGTCGATTGATTTAGCATATTACAATATGCAGTTTGTGTTGGCCCTCAATTTTGACCGTTTTTCACCATGCATAATCCACTTATATATCATCCCTTACCATCATACCATGGTCATATTTGCCATATTTTTGCCTCTTATTTCACATTAAGGTAAAATAATTATGTCTTTTAAATCTTAGAATTTTTAGTAAAAATTGGGTATTAAAAAATATTTTTGACTAGAACAGAATTTCCCGTAATGGCTCCATTGAAGTCATATGTACAAGACACCTAGGTGGAAACTGAATATATATTTGAGAAGTATGGGAACCAAGGATGGAAAGGATCCTATTGGCACAGTCCAAATGAGTCAAAACAGACCCGATCAAAGCTAGTCAAACTTGACCAGTTAGAAAATCCCCTGATTTAAGGGGCAGTTTTCTGATTTTGTGGAATCCTACCATATTTTGTGCAAAAAAAGGGATGAGTTCAACCTGATTAGATGGATTGGGACTCTTATAGGTTGTTACAACTATTTTAGTTGGGTTTGTTATATTTTTGTCTTATTTAAGCATAATTATACAACAACTATGAACATGTATTATGACTATTGAGACTTCCCTATATATGAATATAATTTGAAGAACTTGTCTTCTATTTTCTTATTGTTCTTGTTGTGGGATGTGATTGTTGATCTACTATAGCTAATAGTTTCGAGTGTACCAAGCAGGGGTGGAGGGCCCCCATTCTGAGCTAAGTACACTATAGTGTAATTTTGTGTATCATTGTGAATATTTTAGATTGTTGTTTCCTTTATAAATTCTTGTGAATATTTTCTTAATAGATTCATTATATGCCATGTTCATTTATGTTTTTGAATGATTTCCTTTTAGTAATTGGTTTAAGTAAGGAAGCTCAACCAAGGCATCTAAGTTAGATCCTCTTCCTTCTTTATTAAGAATTGATCTGGAAATTGTGTTTATGCATTTAATCTTTATTGTTTTCTTGATTTGATTATTATTTCCTTTCAGTAATCGGTTTAAGTAGGGAAGGTTAACCAAGGCATATAAGTTAGATCCTCTTCCTTATAGATTAAGAACTGAACTGGAAATTGTGTCTTTACTGCTTTCTTGATTCGGTTATGTTGTGCTTTATGGTGGAATTGATCTTGTTGGAATAAGGATAATGAGGAAGGACAACCATGATATCTAAGTTATAGCCTCTTCCTTGTTGGCTATGCTCCACAAATATTCATTGCACTCTTGCTTTTAGTTCAAAATTTCAATGCTTTATTTTCAGTAATTTTATATGTGCAATATGCATTTCCATTATTTTCATCTAAACAACTACTTCCTACACTAGTTTAATCTAAGATTCCATATACTTTGGTTTGCTTCTAAGTTTACCAACATGGATTGATATTAAAATACATGCTCTATTTTATATCAATAAATTGGACTGACATTTTTGGCGTCGTTGTTGGGGAAGCACATTTAGATAGAGCTTGTTTAGAAAGACTGTTAAAAAAAAAAAAACCAACAACAAAACATAAAAACAAAAACACTTTTCTTTATGGTTATTCATGCTTAGACATAGAAATTAGAAAGTTAGATCCTCAAAACAAAACCCACAACTACTAACAAAAACTCATTAAATACAAAATCCATTTGCAAAATAAAGATCTACAAAACATGATGTTAAAGAAGCCATTTAGAGAAGGAGGGTATGCCAACACAAGGATCTTCTTAAACCCTTATACACAATTTAGAATGGTCACTAGGGATGAATCTTCATTTCAAAAGATAGAAGAGCAACAAAGCACCCATGAAGAGGATCCACAAGAAGAGAACCTAGAAGCTTCTTCTAGTTATCTTTGTAAGGAGATCAGTGAGTTATGGATCACGTGCGAAGATCGAGGATGAGGAGTTATGGATTCCTAGCAGAAGAGAATCGGTCGAGACGACATGGCATGGTGGAACCTGAGCATGTTGTAGTAGTTATAGCATTGACACACATTAAGGGAGCAGTCCACATAACACCAAAAGGTCTTCCTTGACATTTTCTATGGGATGCGGCATTAGAACCCATCGAAATTGTATTATTAAGGTGACTTGGCCTTAAAGGGCCCACCCCCGCATTCATTGTATATTTTATACATTATGTTGTAGGCTAGGCTTCATGAACCATAACAAGGAGTTAACACGTGACACAGTGTGAGTGGTTAGGCAACTGTGTAGAATTTCCTTGTGGGTGGTGTCAAGTCCATGACATGGATATCCACGTGGGCACCACATGGTAGGATAGAGTGACATGGCATTATTTGATAGGTCAATCTTTGAATGGCCATATCTTTTGATCCCAGTGTCTGGTCAATTTAGTGTCCTAAATTGCTCTACATAAATTATCAATATGGGTATCATAAACTGATGAAGTGTAGTGCACTATATGTGCTAGATGACCCTTCTTAATTCAGTGTTTTTGAGTTTTATGTTGTTTTGGGGTTTTGATCCTTTAATCCCTAATGATTTACAATGCACTTAACAAAAATCTTAAATCTGCTTCTGTTAAAGAAGTGAAATGAGGACTAAGAGTGCTTTAAGTCAAATTTGGAAGTAAAGTTTAATAAAGAAAACGAAAACAAAGTTTCTATTTCTATTATTTATTATTGTTTCCAAATCATGAACTAAAACAACTTTAAGAGTGAAGTTGCAACTAAAACAAGGCTTAATGAAATATTAAAACTGAAAGTGAAATTGCAGCTATCTATGATGGAAACAAAACTAAAATGAAATACTGAAACTGAAAATGAGATTACAACTACTACTTTAGTCTATTGCAGAATCAAAACATAATGAAAAACAGAAAATTAAATTACAACAAAACTAATTGAAAGACTAAGACTGAAAATGAAATTGCAACTAATCTACTATGGAAACTAAATGAAGTGCTCAATTACTCTGCTTCACAATTTTGGGAGAACAACCCCCTCGTGGTAACATTTTGAGGAATTTTGTACTTCATTGTCCTAAGAGAAAATAAATACAAAAATGCAGAAAATACTCATTACATAAATGAAATATTCCACCACTTAATTTAAGATGAACCATCAATTAGAAGTGCTTTTTAGAAACATTCACTTACAATATGAGTCACTAAACTAGTAATAAAATGGCAAAACAGTAATGGCACTGATCAGTTTTAATTAAATACATAAAGACTAATGAACATCAAGTGAAATAAATTACTCTACACTACTAAACTCAACTTCAAGATAATGATAAGAATTTGAAAAGAAATTAAACCAAAAGAATTATTCTGTACTGAAATAAGCTATTTTGCATGAGTAGGAAAATGTAAAAGACTGCATTATGAACAAGGTTAGCAAATGGTTATAAACATCATGGAAAAAAACATAGTGAATTTACAGTTCAACTATGAAAGATAGAACAAAAATGAAATGTAACCTTAGCTAGTGCAGGGGCCCTCTGCACAGCTCAGGTTATGCGTACTTAATCAACACTCCAACAAACACTTTCAGGTAGCCATGAAACATACAGTCTTCATATTAAAAACATAGAATGAGTTCTCAAAATTACAGAGTGGTAATCTGAACTTAACAAATGAGCAAATTCGAACTGGTTCTGCATTCTTCACACAGGTATTTATAGAGAAATTATACAAATGTTTTATGGAGAAAAATAAGCTACGGCAAAAACACGTAGGTAGACAAGCACACAAAATTCTCTTCCTCGGTTGCTGGAGACATAAATCTAAGGTAATGGTTGTTGGATTCGGTTGCACAGATGGCCGATGAAGTCAATGAGCTCAGGAAATTGTTTCGGATCCCATCACTGAGAAACGTGTACAAAACAAAGTCCTGTTTGCCTTAGGTTTCTTTGTTTGACTTCCCTTTGACCGGAGTCTTCCTTGTCGACCTAGGCTAGGTGAATAGGACACGATCCATGCCATGATGTTTTCCAAGCTACCCATGTAGCTATTTTCTCCTCCTGACACCTAGAACTTGTAAAAGCATGGAAGTAGTTGTAGAACAACCAAATAGCTGCAGAATAGGCTACGTTCTGTAGCTAAAAGACAAAAATGTATTCAAATAGAAAACATAAAAGTATAACATGTAAATCACTGAAATGTTCTCCTTAAGGCAATGTATAATGGTTATTGATGATAGGAATGCATTTCTTCGTGGAAAAACAAAGAAGGAGGGATGAGAAAAGTTGCTAGGGAAAGGGCAGTTTTGAGAGTCAACCCCCAGTGTCGGATTGAGCCAAATTTTATATTGTTGGAAAGGTCTCGATGATACAAATGCAAAACTATTATTCATTATAAGTTCTAAGAAAAAAGGTCAAAAAACTTAGACCCCATTTCCATAATTAGACTTTCAAGGTCAGGTCATAAGAGTGACTTTCTCCTTCTATCCTTGGTAGAGACTAGGGATAGTAGGGGATATGTTAAGAAGTGTTATCAGAGCTTCCAGTTTTAACACTTGGATTACATGCACTCCATCGCAGAAGAATTGCATAGCAAAGGCTTCATCTTTAGACGTTTGGAAATAAATTATGTACTATGTTATAGAATTAACAGAGCAATAGGTCCAATGCTTGGATCTTTGGAGGTAGGATGGAGCTCTAGATATGAGTGTTCTGGATGATTATGGATATGGTTTCATGTTATTTATAACATCTGATTGTGATTTATATATTGGTTGCAAGGATGTTCTAGTATGATTCACTTTATTGAAAAATGCAATGGTATTGCATGTGTTCACTATCTTGCATGGTGAAGGCCTAGATAACTTATTGTTGTGACCTAAGATAGTAGTTATTTATTTAACTGTTGTAGAACCTACGCGATTTTGTGCATAGTTCTTGCAGTGTTTTAGCACTACTGGTTAAGTGGTGTATTCTTACACACTTGGAAAAAGTGTGCAAGTGAATGTTACTGCGATACGAGGGATGCGAGGAAATCCATGTGTTGTTTGTAGCACGGATAGCATGGTGTGTTTCTAATCGAATGTAAATAGGTGCATATGTATATATTGATTGGGATGTGAGAGTCCCATGGACTGATTTTTGTATGGAAAAGAACCTTGGTGGAGGTTGACTATTTCTATATGATGATTTTTGGTTATTATGTTTTTTCTTATGAATGCTTGTCCTTCATGGTTAATGCCTTCCTTGTTTAAGGAATGGGGTGTAACATATGAAAATGGTTGGTTGAAGCCTTTAAAGTTGTTATATCAATATGAGATAAAGCATCCATGTTCAATACTTGAACTGGATAAGTTCAAATGCAAAGGTCTTGTGTAGACCTTGTAGATAAAGGATTTGTAGCTCTACTAAAGAGTGATGTGCTTGATGATTGCTTGTTTGTCTTGGTTGTAGCATTGTGAATTTAAATGTTATATTGATTGCTTTCTTGTCCAAGCACATGTTGCGTGTAGCATTTAGATTGAATTCTCATATATACATTGATTGTGAGATTTCTTGCATATACGTGATACATTTCATAAATGTGAAAAAAATTATGTTATAAAACGGAAGATATTATATATTAAATGGATTTTAACTGACCTTTGAGATTGTAGATGTCATGGTAATTAGACTTGGTAAAGAGGCTAAACTCAATGGCTATTGCAAGTTTTAGCAATAAAAATAATATTTAAAATCGATAATGATGACAAATTATAATTAATGCTAATGATATTGATTAATGATTGATTTCTAAAATATGTGAGAGTAGGATGCTAAACCTACTGATATTAATGTATATGAAACTCTGAATTTTGAAATCAAGTTAATGCAAATGTTAATTGTGTCTTTTCTTGAGACATGTGATTAACGAAAAATTGAGGATGTGTGAATAGTTGCAAGGTAAAGTGCTTGGCATAGCATGGCGAGATGGAAACTGCTATAATTATTATATTTCATTAATTCACTAATAGTTGAGTGCATGTGATAGCACATAGCAAGACTTTGTGGCAGCAAAAGGAAGTATGTATCGTGGCATGACACAACAAGAGATGGACCAACCCCATCGACAAACAAGAACCTCAAGGAAACTAGAGGTTGAGCTTATGAACTTGAGAGATGAGGTAATGGATTTGAAGGCTAAGCTTAAAAGTTGCAAGACAAAGAATTGAAGGCTCATTAGAATCCAAAAGGATCAAGCAAGTTTGAATTCCATACTAAACCAAAACTTGTCTTGAATTTAGGGTTGCTACAGTACACTCCCACCCTCTAAGATGAGGACAAAAGTTATGTTCGCAAGGCCAAAAAGAGAGCTCGTGAGGCTGAAATGGAAAAGAGGATATTTTCCTATTGGTATTGTGGGGAGAGGCATTTGAGAAATGATTGTCCTCACAGGCAGAAGAAGAAATGAAATAGCCCCTGCAAACCAAGGGAACAGGACATTACGATGTGAGATGTCAAGAAAGAAGAGGGGGTAACCCCTCTAGCCCTATGTTATATGCTTATATATATGTTGGGAAATATTTCACTATGTAATACCGTGAGGGAAATTGAGACTTCAAGATTGTTGTGTACATTGGTAAGTGACTCAAATTGATTTTG